>VWZG01011753.1:484042-497146 GCA_013396735.1 Grallaria varia | reverse complement strand
TGGGATATTTCCAAAATCTTTAACAAAAAAAAAAAAAAAAAAAAAGCTTACAAAAATTAATAACTCTGTGTCAAAAGTCACATGCACACAGCAGAAACCCCAGCTGTCCTGTTGAATGTAGCCAGCCTGAGTCCTTTGGCATTTTGGACAAGCAAGCTGCCCATGATTTGTTTAGTCAGGAAGAAAAGACCCAAAATTTAGGAGCTTGCACTCACACAGGCTGTATCCTGAATCTACAGTCTGGTTGCACAGCAAGAGTTTCAGGACCTCAGATCAATCAACAGGATTCTGTCCATGTGTCCAGCCCTGGTGTCACAATCCTCTGGTCCTTCCTAGAAGGGCTTGTTCAAAGAGGTTTCTAATCATGTTAAAAAATAGAGCCTCGTGTAATTTTCAGCTGTGATTATGTGAATTTAGGGAGAGTGTGGCTATGGATTATTCTCACTCCATTCCTCTTTTGTCTCTCTCTGTTCTCACCGCAGCCCTTATTTCTCCTTCCATTCAAACAACTGCCCACAAGTTAAAACTCTGCCCACCAGCAAGTTCCTTGCTTGGAATGGTTTTGCAAGGAATAGTTTCCAATACCTCTGTTTCACAGCAACTTGGAATCTAATTTTCTATTTACATCAATACGTGTGTTCATGCCTAAAGCTGCACTCACAACATCCAACAGCCTATGGCTGTCAGCTGGGTCCTTAATGGAGACATAGGACTGGAACAGCTCCAAGTGGACTCATCCCTGACTCACATGATGACCCTGAAATCCCAATAGGAGCAGCTCAGTGCCTTGACATAACCACAGGGAAAGCAATGTTCGATACACACGTGAAATAGATACTGGGGACCAGCAAGGATGTGGGATGAAAGAAAGGAGAGGGAAATAAAGAACTCTTTGAGTAGATATGAACCCACTAAAAATAGTCATGTGAGTTCACAGGAAAGGATACTTATGATATCAGAAACCACCAAGACATCTGTTTAGTTTAATATTAAAGAAGATCTTCCCTAAAGGACATGGGAGTGTGTTTCAAGGGCTCCCAGCTCGGTGTCAGCCAGAAAGGCAGGAGGCAGATCCAGTTTCTCACCCCCATATTCCCTGTAGACAGGGAATCAGATCCTGCAATCCAGGGCCATATCCACATCCTAACTGTGCAGATGGGAAACCTTGGGGGTCTCCCCAGCCTGGGAGTGTCTGGGATGGGATCCAGACAGAGCATGGAGCCATCGCGCTAATTCTGACACCAGGATGGTTGTTGGTGGTGTTAAATGAGGACAAATGGATGATAATTGCAGATTATTCTGCTGCAGGCTGGCCTGTGGGGGTTCATTGTTGCTGATACCCAACAGGGCCACACTCGAGGGTAGCCTGAAGTACTGAGGTGCCTTCAGAGTGACCTGAGGGGTCTGGCAGAGGGTGTAAAGTCACACCCAAGCTTACATGACTTTAATAGTCACATTTATCTAGAAAAATTCAAAAAGAGGACAGTTACTTACTGAGACAATCCACGGGTTTTGGGAAAAACAGCTTCCTATTTCCAGGATGGCAGAAACACATCCCAGAGGTGGGAATAAAACTAAACCCACTCGGCTCCGAAGAATCCCAGTGGAACATGTTTTACTTTAAACTGTAACACTTCAGGCAGGAGCGAAATGACTCTGCCCAGTGCTCGGTGTGTTTCCAGCTCATGAAAGATGCGGCAACATTTTTGTTCGCTGCAATAAGCTGGAAGATCAAACCCCTCGTGGAATCCAGGGATCTATGATGGATGAGCTGCCAGGACAGCGCTGAACTCTCCGATACTTGAAAGACTTACAAAGAGCACACCATTAAAATTCAAGGGGAAGCAGTCGCGGAGCATCTCAGCCCGTGGCAAAACAACATCCTGGGAAAGAGCCCTTCGTTACCTCCGCGTAGTCACTGGAATCACCTGGAATAAAGGCACAGATGCCAAAAGCATTCGGATATGCAAATTCGTCACACATCCTTCTTTTCATTGATTAAAAATGAAATATATGACGTATTATAAAGGCTAAAAAGCCTGGAGTTGCAAGGCCAAAAGTCATGGTAACTGGAATGGAGGCTTGGGAATGAAGGCTGCTTTGAACTCACTGGGAAAAGAGTCAAAAGGGAAAAATAGTCAATAAACTGTTGGATAAGAAATGGCATGAGAAAGGAGACAGCCTAGGGAAAAAAACCTGTAAGGAAGTATCTCACATAAGCCTTAGAGAGGGTTTTAACCAGCAGAGAGTGAGAACTGGTTGCTCTGGAGCATAAATGAGCCCAACTCCTCTGACTTCAGGAACCTCCTGGCATAATTAATACCTGCATTTAATAAATGAAAATGAGGTGAAAATACCTGAAATCCTGACACCCATCTCAAGGGAATATTTTACAATGCCTTTCCCTTGGAGATGTAATTTGGCTTACAAGTTAAATGTGTTTGTATTTGCCGACATCCCCAGCTCCCTGGCAGCAGAGGGTTTGATCAGAGTGTCCCATCTATAAATCATCCACTTCCTTCCCAGCTTTGGCAGACAGGCTTATTCCCAGTGGAGAGGGCATGTTGGAACAGAGCTAATGAGCACAAAATTTTAATCAGGGTTTAAGCGGGTAACAGATCCCTTGGGGCTTGAAGATGTTGCCACCTGGAGCACATCATCTTCAGAGGCTGTTCAAGATGCTGCTCTGAAAAGAAGCACAGCCTGTTCTGAGGAGTGAAAACAGTTCAAACTGTAAATAAAACTCACAGTGAAAGAGATTTCAGTTCTGAATATTTGCCTGGGGTTCCAGGTAGGATGTTATGGCTGTTGCTGTTACAGCTTCTTAGAACCACAGTACGCTTTGGGTTGGGATGACCTCACCTCATCTCCTTCCACTGCCTGCCATGGGCAGGGACACCTTACCCACCAGCCCAGGTTGCTCCAAGCCCCATCCAACCTGGCCTTGGACACTTCCAGGGATCCAGGGGCAGCCACAGCTTCTCTGGGCCCCCTGTGCCAGGGCCTGCCCACCCTCCCAGGGAAGGATTTCTTCCCAATATCCCACCTAACCCTGCCCCCTGGCAGTGGGAAGCCATCCCCCCTTGTCCTGTCACTCCAGGCCCTTGTCCAAGTCTCTCTCTTCTCTTTCTTGTAGCTCCTTTCATGTCCTGGAAGGCCACAATTAGGCACGTGGAAATTGGTTACCAAATCTTTCCATCTTTCCAGGCTGGTAAACAGCTTCATTTCCAACCTGATTCAGGAATTGCTGCAGACAATCCAAAGGAGGGAATGGGGAGATGGGGGAGGCAAAGGGGATGACAAGTCCCTTTCTGTTCAATAACAGTGTGTTCTGAATTGATATCTTGAGTACAAAAACAAATGGCCTTCAGATGCAGCTTTACAAATTACAGTGTCAGTAGAAAAAAAGTCTCTTAAATGTTAAGTTTTCCCTCAAGATTCAAGTGAGCACTCGTGCTGGCTGCCTCACTTCATTCCTGCGCCGAACTTCCAAGCTGAAATGTCAGCTCAGACTCTATTTACAGTCCCTAATTGAGACTTTCCTATGGCACTGTCAAAGTAACATTTGAATTTCCATTTCATCAACTCAAGGGAAAACAAGCCCAAGCTTTGGACATACTGGATACAGGGATTAGGAGTGTGTACTGCTTACGCCTCCTTGTTTTGTCTAAAGCAGAGGGATTGTGCAGGATTTTGGTTGGTTTAATAACTGAGCTATAAACTAACACTGATGGGACCAGAGCATGCTGGGGACGCTCATCAAGGATGGGTTTCTGGAGCAGATTTAACTACAATCATGGCACTGCCCCTGTGTCCTCTACTCCTTTCTAGTTGCAGAGTAAGTCATAGCAAGGCCAAAGCACCAGAAGAAATATTTTGTGCCATCTTTGCCTAAATGTTCAAGGTCGCGTGGGCTCTAAATCAAATTAGTGAAAGTATCTGAGCTAATACCATTTTAGCAGCTTTTATTTATAGTCTGTCCATTTCCCTGATCCACTTCTCCTGCAGCAACAGCGCATCTGGGAGGCGGCAGACTCTGAACTTCCCATCTTGTGTTGATGCAACCCTGGTTGTCTGAGTTACAAAATCAGGTTCAAAGGTTCCTGAGTAACTCTGGATTCTTCGGAGGGCACATCACTGCTGCTCTGGGGATGCCTCCGTTGAAATGCAGAGCAGTCCAGCTCTGCCTCCCTATTTACACTGCTGGGAAGGGAGGACCAGGAGCCAATACCCACCTCTAACATCAGGTTTGCTCACTGGCTCATGCCCACGCTGCTGACAGCCAGCCCTTTGTAGGGCAGACTTATCTCAGAGCTCAATCAAGGGTCCAAAAGTGATCCCAAAAGAGCCTTAACAAAGAGTCCTGGCGTTTTTTGCCCTCCCTCCTTTCCCTGACCTCCTTCATTCAGCAGTGGGGCTGTACCAACAGTGTATTCACAGCACTGAGACCGTCTCAGGTGTGTCACACCTGAGCACCTGTGTCACACCAAAGCGGAACAGCTTCTGGGCCCTGCTGGGAGGTTTTATTGGGATTGACTTGACTGGGAGAGTGGAAAATCACAGCTTTAGCACTACCTATCTCAGCCTTAGTCTTGTTACTGCTGAGTCTAAAACCTGTTCTTGGCAAGTATTGCAGAATAGTGAAAATTCAAGTATTACTTGCAAGTACAAGTATTTCAGAACCAGCAAAAGTGACACAAAATGAAATTATCTGGATTTAAAGACTTCTGAAGACAACAGTGCCCTGCTTGCTTTCTTTGCTGAGATCAAACTCCTTTTGCAACCTTTGGGTTTTCCTCCTTGACTGAATGATCAGATATCACACCTTGATTCATTTAACTGTTCTTTCCTGTATTTTACTGTCATTTTGTTTCAAGTGGAGAGAGAGAAGAAATAAGAAAAGATTACTTCCTTACATCACTTCTTCTCTCCTTCCTTTGTCTCTGTCAGCACAAGGCTGAGTTCTCCCCAGGGAAGAACTGGGGACCCTTTGGGGTTGTGTGAAGAGCATTCCAGAGCTGGAAAGCAGGAGCCATCACAGCCAGACAAGAGAAGTATTTACCACTGACACAGGTTGTCAGTGAAAGCTGACATAAGGTTGTACCTGGTTTGTCACTGAGTCTGGTGGAGCTGCCTCTGCTTTGTCAGGATGCAGAGTTCCAAACCCTGTGAAAGTCAGGACAAGCCTCTCGGTGCTATTTCAGGGCAGTTCAAACAGCCATCAAAGAGCAGTTCCTCATTGCAGACACACAGGACTGATGCTTGACCAAAAAAAATGATGTTTTTTCCACCCCCTGCTGTTCCCCTCCTCTGCCTTTGCCTCTGTGGCCCTATCTGGAACGTGCCCTTGCACCACGCTGTGATAAAAGGTTAATAAAATAAGGAACTGGCAAACCCACCTCACTGGCAGCTTCTGAGCAGTGAGTCATTCTTGCTATAGGAGCCATTTCCTTTAAGGTGGAAAGAAACAGAATATAACACTGAAATAAGGAACCAGCCCCCAAATTTTCCATAAATAATGTTTCCTCCTCGTATTCTCTCACCAATAGACTTTGCTCTTTGCTTTCTCCCTTTGCTGCCCAAGTTTTCAGCTCCTGGTTCTGGTAATTTGTCAATGAGCTGCATGAGGAGCAGAGTGAATCACACCAAACCCAGACAACCAGCAGCCTATGGGGAGCCTTCCCCCACTCCAGAGGGGAAGATTTTATTCCCTGCCTTTAAAAACTCGGCGCAATTAGAAGGGAAAAGGGGAAAAAAGTTGTTCCAAACATGATGTCAGTGTTTCCACTACTTCATAGGGAAAGCATGTCCCTCTCTTATTTTAAAGATGACATATTAGAGCTTGTTTTCCTGTCAGTCGTGTGTGTGTGTGAGGAAAGGGAAGGCAAAAGGAATAAGGATTTGCTGTCTTCTTTTACCTAATGAAAATATCAAGAGCCTGCATCAGCTGAGAAGTGGGGAGAAGTTGGAATACATCTGGAGAGAACAGAACATCCAAGCAAGCTTCATAATGGAAATCCCTCTGCACTAAAGAAATCCTGAGGTTGCTTGAACACCATAGTTCTTAGGGAGCCCCTCTAACTTCCCAAAGTGTGACATGAAATGGGTCCGTACTCAGAGGTTAGTTAAGGGTTAAAAGAAACGACCTAAGAGTGAAATAACCATCAGAACAGGCTATTCGACATTAAAATTATAGCTATTTTCCATGCCCCTAATCCTCGTAAAAGTAGCTGAGTTCTTAGGATATAGGTTACATACCTGCACCAGTCCAATCTGAACGTGTTTCTCAGTCACCAAATATAATTTGAGATGTAATATTAAATACGGTTCTCTTACATTTATTCCCCAGTATATATGTATGATATAATGGAATATTTGGCACAAATCTGTACATGAAGGTATAGGACAATGTGTGCTGTCATGCATCAAAATTTGTAGAGCAGGATGCTGGTAAATAATACAGGCCCAGGTACCCCAAACCACTGCAGCATCTTCAGTCCCCCATGGCTGAGAACACCATGGGGAAATACAAAAGTCAAGGCCGATGGAACAGGAAGATCCACCAGATCCACAAACACTCAATAAATTAATCTTGGGCTTCTCCTGAGAATGAGGCTGTGGATTGTTTGCCTTTTTATTCCAGGGGGCATCACTCTGTTTGCCAAGAGCAACTGGTCTGCCAAATCGGGCATCTGAGTTCCAGCTTTGTATTTGACCAAATCACAGAATCCCAGGGAGGGAACCTTAAAGATCATCTTTTCCAAGCCCTTGCCACAGGCAGGGACACCTTCCACTAGACCAGGTTGCTCAGAGTCCCATCCAAGCTGGCCTTGAACACTTCCAGGATTGGAAAGTCCACAACCTCTCTGGACTCAACATTCCCTGTCACCTCCGTCTTCAGCCATGTGCACTTCCCACCACACCTGCCCTGCTGTGCCTCCAGAGCATCTTCCCACCGTGTCCCACTTTGGCACGTGTTGCTGTGTTTGGCAGTGTCAGTGTGTGAGTGGCAGTCTGGCCGTGTCCAAGGGGGAGCAGTTTGATCCATGGACAATCCCCCCTGTGCTGCTCCTGGGAGGTGCCCTAAGCAACATGTAATGGGGCAAATCCACCAGTGCCCAGGCAAAGGCAGAACTCCCTGCAAGGAGCATCACCTTTGTTAATATTTCCCTTCCCTTTTTCTGCAAACAGATGTAATGCTTAAATTCCTGTCCCCCACCTCCTCCCTCTCATCATGCAGAGTTCAGCAAGAAATGTGGTTTTGTTTATAGAGGTAAGGAATTAAATCCATGTCTTGGCTTGACCCTGTCTGCCCCATTTCCATTAAATACCATTCCTCAGACATTAGAGACAAAGAACAGAGGGATAAAGTCTCGCTCAAACATATACACCAAAGAGCAATTTGTGTTCAGTGTTTTTGCACTCAGATTGCTTTTCCCCATTTTGATAGTGACTCTGCTTCTTTCCATGTAAACAATACTTAATAATCCTCTGGTTCTTTTTCCAAATGGTTTCTGAAATCAGAGATGCTGTCCAGCCTCCCAGGGCAGAGGCTGGCTTGTCTTGCCCGATGCAAGGAGCAACTGCAACATATGATCTTCACTTTATTATCCTATAAATCCTGAAGTCATGGAAGACTGTCAGAGACTGAGACACATGTCCTTGCAATGTAATTCTGCCCCCAGAGCCATCCCAGTGGACACTGTGATACAGGAAAAGACTTGAGAAGAGGGGGGAAATGCCTTTCCCACCAGCAGCTGGATTCAGACACTACCTGTGGCTCAATCCACGGGCTGATTCAGCTTTCTCTTGTGGTTGCAGTGAGGTAACCCTGGCTCAGATAGTGCACAGGGGACACTGAGACATTTGCTCAGAAAATGTAATCAGGCACAATACGATCCATTGTTCTCAGCTTGCTTTATATTAAGGAAAATCTAAACCAGCTTAAAGCAGGGATTAAAGAAGAGACTTCTTGCTCATGCACGTGACCATCAGCATCACTCAACAACATCTCATGGCAGAGGAAGTACACAAAATATTTGCAGTTCTGACCTTGTAGTGAAGGGAAGGAGCTGTTGGTGGGATGTGGTAGCTCTGCCATGCTGGGATGCCATGCCACAGCCTTTCCTGTCTGTAGGAACAGAGCCAAGCTCAGCAATTTCAAACTCTTCTGTTGGGGAATTGTATCTCACAGGAGACAAAGCCCATGCTGGAGGTCACCTCTGCTCTCATTTGCTACCAACACACAGCCCAGGGGAACTACTGTAGTGTCACAGTCAGGTTAAGACAGCTTTCCATACTTATTTAGCTCTTCCCATACAGTTCATCACAACCTGAAGAGAAAAGAAATCTTAAATATTTGCTAAAAGATCTACCAGAGAGGCCACTGAGCAGGAAACCCAAGAGAACTAGCTGGCACTTGAGCAATTGGGGTGTGGGGCAAGGGAGCTCTCAGGCCATGGGGCACAGTGAGAGAACTAAAAAAAGAGGATGATGAAGAAACAATAAAAGAAGAAGAGAATCTTAGATCCAAGAGAGACAGAAAAATGAGGCACAGGGTAGATAATGGAAATACTTATGAATTCCAAACACTGAAACCCCTCATGTTTTCCCCGTTCCAACAAGTGAGCCAGAAATCATGTAATTCATTAACCTTCCTGTGTTTACTGCCACACTCAATTTGTCTCTCAAACAATGGGTTTTACTACAACTACAAAGAGTCATCAAATGGAACATTACAGGAACTCTGCCTATTTTATTCCATACCGTTTCTCATCCGGGCCAAATTAGATGTTTTTCTCCTTTTCTTTTCTTCCCAGAGGAGCTGCATTTTGAAAGAGCAGCTTATAGGAACTGGTGTGGCCCAAAACATGGGCATTAAAATTCTGCAGGGTCTGAATGTTAACCATGCACTCAGTAGAAAGCCTTTGATCCTGGTGTGGGAGCTATTTTATTCCCAATTTCCTCTGGAACATCATCCAGATTCGCCTTCTGCAGGAAGTCTCTTTTCTGTCATACGCATATACATCTGTTTGCTTGGGAATGCTGCCTCCGATCCTGCATCCTTCCAGCCCTCTGTGTTACATCCATGTTCCCGAGAGCATTCCAAGCCCCTGTGGCTCATTAAAAGCCAAACTCTGCGAACTGATCTGTGGGAAGCTGCCCGTGCACAAGGACAAACAGGCTCACCAGGAGAACGAACTCCTGTTGAACCATCAAACGCCAGCCCAGCTCCACGCAGGAGTGTGTAATTACTCCAGATCACTAATTCTGGAAGCTATTTCCGGAGCAGTTTGGGAGGTTTGGGAAGCCATAACGAAGTTACAAAACATGAATCGCTGTTTCAAATTATCAAATTCACTCTCCTTGAGGGTGTGGACAAGAGAGAGGCAGCTCATTAAGAAACCAGACCCGGCCGAGTTTAAACAAAACCCAACTCATGTGACTTTTCGCTTCGCTCTGGTCATTACACAACTGTCGGTCTCTTATGTAAGTAGGCAGAGGAGGTTGCCTGCAAATAATCAAGTTAAAATCTTGAATGTCCACAGCTATAAACATCCTCCCCACGGGGAGCCCAGAGATCCCTTGGAAAGCAGCATGGATCTCATTATACTGAATATACTTAAAGTGATTAGGTTTTGTTATGGGCAACATCTTTGCCAAATCGCCTTATAAACTTGATTTTGCTTTTAATGGTTACCAAAATCGCCAAAGTACTGCTCTGGTACACATTATTGCTTTCAGAAAATGGGCATTATGGTGAAAGTCTCTTCTTCCTGTAACAGGACAATTTCATTTTTGCAGGATTTTGCTGTTTAAAACTATTGGAGACTTTCAGTTATTTTATCTTTTTTTTCCCTATAAAATTAACAAAAAGAATCCTGTCCAACTTCATTTGACTCTTGTAAAAAAATAGAATGAAAGAAGGTAGATGAATCTCAGTAGTTATAAGAAAACGGTGTTTTCATCTCCTTTGTTACAGCCCAGAAAGTTGCTCTGAGAACAAAAGGCTGACTGTTGCATTCAGGGAGGTAAATGCAGCCTTTCCATAGTGCAACCTCAGTGCATTCACATTCAAATGAACCTGCAGAGAGCACCCAAAGAAGGAGCATTTCTTTCCAAATGGAACACCATAATTCTGCGTATCACTGATATTCAATTAAATGACAAATAAAAAAAATATCAAAAATCTCCCTGTACAAGCTGGCCTTAATTCAACCACTTTTCCTCCAGAACAATCTAAAAATCCACAAATGGTCCAGCTCATCCCAGTGGCAAAGCAACAATTCACGTTCTTTAACACTCCTCTGGTGTCCAAAGGGACCCACCAAGCAGAGAGGTGAGTCAGTTCCTCAACCTCATTCCTCCGCATCAACCCACCTCAGGAGCTCCCTGGCCAGCTGGAATTTGGGATAAGGCTCCTAAACCTCTGTGCAGAGCAGAAATAACGCAGCCCCCCTTTGCAGGATGGCCCCAGCAAGCTCAGCCCCGCTGAAAAGCTGAGCTCTGGCTCAGGCATTGTCATGAAATCATTACTGACATCATCTCAGAAAGCAACGAGGCAACACCACCGCCAGCTTTTCCTTACCTCGGCTTCAAATCAACAGCCCCTGGACACCTAAACAGCTTAGAGAAGTTGCCAGCCAGCTAAAAATCCAAGCTACCCAAGGAATGTGAACAGCAGCGCTCCCGTTCCTCAACATTCTCTCTTCTCTAAACTGAGGAAAGTCAAAATTGAAATCCAACCTGGGCTCCCTTTCCTCGGAACTTTGTCCAGAGTCTGTCAGACTCCCCCTGATCTGCTCAGTGATCCCAGGTTTGCTGTGGAAAGCTGAATCCAGGCTTTTGAGATTCGGGCTGAGTCTTTTGCAGCTCCCCCAAATATGCCCGTAAATAGAGCTTTCCAAAAAACTGCAATAAGATTCATATAAGGAGCAAAGCTCAAACTGACATAAATCTCAGCAAATGTGTTTGGTTCAGATGAGCCCAAGGAAGCCTGAACGTTGAGCCAAATCTATTTAATCTGGAAATGATGCTGGAAATCTCATAAAGTCAGGCTTTCTTGAAAGATTTGTAGTATTTCCTTATTTTCATGTGGTCAAAAATTACTATAAGAAAAATGTCTTTCCATGCTATTTCAGAATTTCAGCTTTATGTTTGGGCCAAGATCAAAGCTGCTTTAATTTCATTTTCAGCAAGCTCTAAGCAGTCTATAAAAAGAGGGCTGCAATTAGATTTAGGAAGAGATGTCAAGATTTGTTCCATATTTATGAATACAATATTCATCTGCTTTTTGACCTTTTTTCTTATTCATCAACCTTCTTACCACCAAAGTTTTTAACTGGTACGACCAAGGGAGTCCCCTTTTGTCAGGATAACACCCACAAACAAGTTTTAGACTCCCAGTTTAGCGGGGAACTCCTGCTTAGGTGCTTCTCCCATGGTTAATCCCATCCTTTAGCCATCTCCAAGGAGCCACCCTGGCACTGCCCAGATCCCAGACAGCTCCAGAGCAGAACAGAGGGAATCTCACCTTCAGCAGCACCAGTGCCTTGAAGGAAATACCCTCAAATGCAATTCTCTGGTGCCCAGTGACTCCAGCAGCCCTTCTGGATGCCCCAAATGAGAAGCAGTTGCTGCTTCTTCTGCTAAGCCCAGACACCAAGTGGCAGCAGAAGCTCTTGCCAATTCCGGATCTGACTCTAGGAAAGCTGCATTTTCCAACCCCACCAAAAGAAATGCCTGTCACATTATTCATAGATGTGGTGCCTTACCATGTGAGGAGGCAGTTGGGGAAAGGGAAAAGCCAACATCAATATTTGCACAACCCAAGCCAGGCCAGAAGCAGGACAAGTGAGACAGAGTGTCCTTGGATCTGAGCAAGGAGGGAACGCCATCCAGCAGCCAAAGGGCTCCCAAGGATGGCTGTTTGGGGGGGATTTTGAAGCCCAGGTTCTGGTACCCTGGGGCACAGACCATGTCCTGGCAGTGATACCAGGGTCTGCCTTGGCAGTGCCAGGTCCTGCTGGGTCATATCCCACAGTTAGGTGCCACTCACACTCCACATCATAAATGTGTCTGATACTTCTGTCCTGCGGTCCCTCTGTGGCTGCTCCCTGCCCATATTCCCTCCCCACCATGGCATGGGATGAGGGGACAGATGGAATCATGGAAACACAGAATATTCTGAGCTGGAAGGGACCCACAAGGACCATCCAGTCCAACCCTCAGCCCTGCCCGGGACCATCCCCAAGAGTCCCACCCTGTGCCCCAGAGGATCATCCAAACCCTCCTGAGCTCTGGCAGCCTTGGGGCTGTGCCCACTGCCCTGGGGAGCCTGGGCAGTGCCCACCACCCTCTGGGGGAAGGACCTTTCCCTGAGATCCCACCTGACCCTGCCCTGACACAGCTCCAGCCATTCCCTGGGTGCTGTCCCTGGTCCCCACAGGGCAGAGCTCAGTGCCTGCCCCTCCTCTGCCCCTCCAGAGGGAGCTGGACCTGCCCTGAGGTGTCCCCTCAGTGTCCTCTTCTCCAGCTGAACACACCACGTGCCCTCAGTGTTCTGGCATTTGGAATTTCTCCTTGTTAATGACTTATCTTTATTAATAAAGGCCTGTATCAGAAGTACGCTGCTCAGCGCAGAATGAATAATCAAATATTTGAGGGCAATCCGTTGGAAAAACTGAGAAAGTGCATTAAAAGTGACTCTCTTTAAAAAAAAAAAAAACAACAAAAATCAACAAAAAGAAAGCACTTTATCCAGAGAAGAGCTACAGGATATCCAGAGGATATTCTGGGAATTACAAATAAGATTTGAAACTTGAAACTATAGAGCAACTATTGCTCTCGGTTAGAGGAAAATAACCTACTCCACCTTGATTTATCAGAAGGAAAAGGCTCTAGAAGTAAATCCACAGCAGGGAAAAATCCGAAATTTCCCAAGAGTCAAGATTCTGGCAGAGAACTTCACAAAATCCCACCTTTAGTGCCAAAGGAATATTGCAGTTAATGAAACACACAGCATGGAAAAATCCACTGGAATTTTTAAAAAAGATGTCTTGAAAAAATTTGTCCCTTCTAGAAATCTTTCCAATTAAAAAAAAA
>VWZG01011753.1:446111-484004 GCA_013396735.1 Grallaria varia | reverse complement strand
AAAAAAAAGAAAAAAAAGAATATTTTACATTGGCAAGGCATTTTCCCCTCCCAGGGGACTCCTGGACATGAACTGAGGAAAGGGGGCAAACAAGTGACTCAGAACCAGGGGGAGTTGGGGCTGGCAAAGCCAGAGCTGAAAGAACGTGATAGGGATGGTTCTTATCCCAGAAAGGATGGCCTGGAACAGACCACAAACAGATGAGGAAAACATGGATAAGGTAAATGAGGAAGGAGAAACTTAAAATTTAGGAAATTTTTGGAGAGGGTTAAAAAACTGTTTCTGATGAGAATGCAGGGGAAGGGTTTGTTGTCCTGTTCATCCAGTTCTCTGGATTTCCATCTGGAAAGGGCACGTGATGGCATCACCTTTGGAGTGGTGTTTGTGGGTATAAATGTTAGGAAGGGAAAGAGCCAAGTCAAAAAAGGCTGTTGGCACAAGAACTTAATCCTGATTAAATGAAGTTTGGGAACTTGCTCAAAGCTTTCATTAATGAATGGCAATGAGTTGGGCAGGAAGATCATAAAGTTGGAGATAAGAACTATTTTAACCAGCATGGGTCAGACTTTAAAACATTAACCTCACAGGAATAGTGGAACTCAGCCTTGATTTGAAAATCCATCTTGATGCATTTATGGATATTATGGGATGGATACATTATGACATGGAGACCTGACAGAGCCAGAGACTGGACATGATCTTGAAAGACCTTTCCAGCCCTTTTTCCTGGTTCCTCCAAGCATCGTATCAGTCAATATCTACGTTCAGTTTAACACTGAATTCTTCCCAGGTCCCCACACTGAAGCAATTTCAAGTCCACCAGCTGAATAAAAAGCAGAGTCTTTCTTCCAGGAAATGCACAGCCCTTCTTTCATGTTTGGATGCAATACCTACTGCCCCATCAGCCAGAGAGGCTTTGTTGGAAATCTTCCACAGAACAAACTTCAGCAACCCTTTGGAAAGGTTTCCCCGAGGTTCAGATGTTGCACTGTTTCCACAACTAGAACTTCAACTGCCTCCTCCTGCAAAGGTCAGATTAGTTTCATAGCCTTGCTCCTGCCCATCCAAAAACAGGGATGATTTGTTAAATTTGGATCTTTGGGCTCCAGCATTCCCCCCGAGGACTTGAGTGGGAGTTTCGTGCCTCATCATGACCGGGAATAAACAAACCTGTTTTTCTGGAGTGTCCTTACCATGGTCAGGCAGAGAATTTGTTTTCTCTTACTCGGGTAAATTCAAAATATTTGATTTTTTTTTTCCCCTCAGCTAGCACATTAAAGAGTTAAAGAAGAGCACCAGATTTTAGCTCTGAGCAGGGCCCTGTAGTTTATATTTCGTGCCACAGACACTGGTCAGATATATACCATTTATTTACATTGAGGCTAACTCAGTAGCCAGACTTTCTAACACGGTGACATGCAACAAATCAAGTAAACTGCATCTGGGCTTTCCCAGATATTTGGGAGCCTACAGGGGGGATCTCAGCATCCTGCCAGCTCTAACCACCCCTGCTCCTGATGGGTGAAAACTCCTCCTTTGCTGAACTGTTGCCCAGGCCAAGCATAAACCACACACTGGTCCAAACACAAATGGGAGACACACCCGAAATAGTCTTAATGGAATTAACTGTGTCCTCATCATATTGAGCATTAAACATGAAAGCAAGATGGATCTTTGGGCTCACCCTACTTTTTGTATATTCCCTGTGTTGCATAACTGTCTCTCCAGTCTTGGTAGAACCACAGAATTTGGGTTGGAAGGGACACTAAAGATCATCCAGTTCCATCCCCTCCTATGGGCAGGGACACCTCCCACTAACCCAAGTTGCTCCAAGCCCTGTCCAACCTGGCCTTGGACACTTCCAGGGATGGAAACATTTCACAAAACATTCTTCTTTGCTTTAAAAATTCACACATGAGGACAAGGCAAAAAGTCTCTGATTTTGTGAACATGGACAAAGGAGTAACTTCACCGAAACAAGCAGCACCCAACAGGTGACTATTTCAAATACATCAGGAAGTTTCAGCTCAGGATTGCAAAGCAATCAAAAGATGCATTTTAGTGGGACTTTTTCAGTACCTCATCCTGTAGGACCAAGACCTCAGCCACTGGAACAACATCTAAAACAAAAGTCCTCTCAAGGCACGAGTCTGGATTTGCTGCCTGAAGACAACCAGCATGTCATAGACAAAGCTCTAATCTGTGTCTCTTCAGTAAAACACTGATTTTAATTCACCAGCAGCATGCAATAACACCCAGGACTTGTTTGGATTCCAATTCTGTCCTAAGCACAAGGAGAACTGGAAAGAAAATACTCATGTGCTTCCCTTTGGGATATAAGGCTGTTATCTATTTCAGGAAAAGAAAAAATGCACTTCAATTTTCACCAAAAGCCGAAGAACACACAAAACATGAAGAACACACAAAACACCATCTTTGCAAAACTTGGGATTAGACATGCCAGCATTTTACAGGGCTTTTTGCTGTCAAAATGTTTTTATTATAGTAAAGTTTTCTGGTTAAGAAGGGGAGACTGGAAAGGAAACCCACATAGGGATGTTCTTCATAACGTCCCACTGATCTGAAAGGGTCTGACTTTCTCCTCTACAGATTCGGGACTGGCATTAATTAGCCAGCTGGATTTCCATGTTCTTAAAGCTCTCTGATGACAGCAGTGCCACACACCCCATGGCAGTTCAGTGCCTCAGCCTCCTCAGAACATCTCTTATAATGGAGTCCCTAAAATATCCTTTCCTGTGATTTAAAACTTTCAGTACTATTCTTATTTACACATGGAGAACATTTCAATATTTCCCCGCAAACTTTTATGTATTTTAAGAACATTTTGTCTCTCTCAGTTCTCCTCTCCACGTTTCATAAACCCCATGCCATCCATCCCGTCATACACCAAAGGTCACGGTTATTTTTAAACCTTTGATCATCCTTGTTTTTTTCTTCCAGGGTTCCTCCAACTGCTCTTCATCTTCCCTCATGTGCAGAGCTATCCATGAAGTCCTGCCCAGCAGGAAGGAAGAAGTCCAGGACACAGGAGATCTGAAGACAGACAGCAACGGGACAAATAAAACCTCAAATAAAACTGTCTCGTCAGGGGGATGGTTGCTCACAGCACTTCTTATCCCAGTCCAGCTTCAAACCCTCGGGACTGCGAAGGAAAAGCTCAGGGTGCTTATCTTATCTCAGTGTTGGCACATTCTCAGCACTGAGTCAAAGCTTCTTTAGCCAGAGTGCAGCTCGACAGTTTAAATTGCTTCAAGTCAACAGCAGGCTGGTCTAAGTCCATCTCTGCTTTTGGAAGCAAGCCTGGCCCGGTTATCACTTCCCCTCCCCTCTCCTTTTGCTGGTTTAGCAATGCCATGAGTCTTCCCTGATTTCTCTTTCCTTAAGGAAGTAGAGCAGGAGAGGAGGAATCGCAGATTTTCTTTGCTGTGATGGGGGGAGGCGAGAAATGATGCGCAAAGTGGTGTCAGGATTTAAAAGCAAGTTGGATGAGAGCAAGTGACAAAGAGCTGAGACACAAATAGAGCACCTGGATGAGATGAGACACCTGGAACAAGCATAAAGGCAACTGGTGTCATCAGCTGGTTTTTACTCACTTTTATGGGATTTAAGCAATGGAGAAAAGCTACAAGGTCAAACCCCACTATGTATATCTAAAGCAAATATCAGCATGTTTCAGAGAAGAAACAAAATGACCACAGAACGGGTTTCCCCTCATTTCTTCCTATTTATTCTTCTTCTGAAAATAAATTATTCTTCCTCTAAAGAGGTAAAGACTAGAGAATGGAAAATTAAACTCTGTTTAAGGGTGAGAAAATTGTAGGCATCATTTCACAGCAGAGGCTTTTCCATTTACATGAAAGAAATTGGTCCAAGCGGATGTCATTACCACGTGGCTGCTGCTCCGCAAGCACATTGGAGAGCAAGCCCACCATCAAATCAATTATACTGAGCTTGCACCAGGAAAGAGAAGGAAGAGTGGACAGAAAAAAACGCTTTTTACATCAAGTTCTGCTTCCCTTCTGTTAAAGACATTCACAGAGGCTTCACTGACAGGCTTGGGACCAATTTTGTTTGGGTTTTTAACACAACAGTTTTTGCCCATGGTTCTGACTCCTGAGTGGGGTTACGTGCCCATCCACACTCCTGGAGGAGCGTTTCCTGCGGGGAAGGATTGATGTAAACAGCTCTGCAGGCTCTGCTGCTCCAGCCCTTCACCTTAACCAACCAAGCAGCCCAAACACATCCATCTCCACCAGCCTGAGTTGTCCAAGCTCTCCGTGTTCCTCATTTCTAAGTTTCCATTCACTGCTTCCAAAATGTTGTTATATTGACTAAACTACAAGAACTGTTTTTAGATCTTTTTCTGAGTCAGAGCGTAACTTGCCTTCAAACTAACTAGTTGAGTCACCTTTTTTAATCCCTCCCCTGTGCCTGCATCCTGTCCACAGAAGTCCTCTCCAAGCTTTTCTCCTAAGCACGTTGGATGCCAGTTCTCCCAGGCTCCTGTTCGTAACCTCAAGCCAGGGCTGGGTCACTCAAATACTTTGCTTCTGCTTTTTCACCTTCCCTAACTCCCCCTTACACCAGGGGTTCACATTTCATACCCAATGAATGGTTTGGGTTGGAAGGGACCTTAAAGGCCATCCAATCCCACCCCCTGCCACGGGCAGGGACACCTTCCACCAGCCCAGGTTGCTCCAAGCCCCGTCCAGCCTGGCCTTGGACACTTCCAGGGATCCCAGGGCAGCCACATCTCTGGGCCATTTGTTGGAGACAGTCAACGTACAATTGTATCGTGCAAGGAAAAATAAAATTCATTTGCACGTAGATCTTCAAATTACATCTTAGAGACTTACATCCTGAAATAGTAACTTACCAAATCTCCCCTGGAGAAGATGCTGGTGGTCCTCCCTGCTCAGAGACCTCCTTGTTTCTGGCAGCACCAGGATTGAGCACAGCCTTTATCCCTTTGTCCCCCAGGACATCCTTCAGCTACCAGAAAGGGAAGACAACCTTGTGCTCGCACAGGGAGGAGGTTGGAGGTGCCTGAACCCCCTCAGTTGGAGGCAGAGCTGGAAAACAACCCCCAGGGCACTGCTGGGGCAGGGATGGGGGTGCCAGGAAGGAACACGAGGCTTGGGGAGCCCAGAGGGGCTGGTCAATGCTCTTGGGGGTCCCACACAGGGCAGACACCAAACCCCACAGAGGCTCTAGGGTTTTGGGGAGCTCCCTGGAGAGGGAGACACAGTGGGCACTGAGCAGGACCAACCCCAGGTGTGCCAGGGCTTTGAGTCTTCACCAACCTGACCAGCCTCACCTGGGCGCCCCTAGACACACCCTGCCTGGGGCCAGGGACATATTTAAGCCGGAGCCTGGCTCTTCACCTCTCTTAAAGGTGAGCACGTCTCAGGTTGTGTCCTCAGCCCTTCCCTGGCCCTGCCTGCTCAGTGACCCTGGATGTCCGGAGGTGGGTTGGTTGTCTCCTGGCAGGGTTCTCATGTGTACTTCCCTGGTCTGTCTCTAGTCCTGGCTTTGGCTCTGTGTCCTGGAAGCACTTTGTGCTCTGTCCTTGTTTCCAGACCTATCTCTGGCCCCTTTTCCCTTTGCTCCTGGCTGGAATTACTGACCCCGGCTGCTCCCTGACAAAGCAAGGGGAATGTTGGCTTTGCAGGTGGATTCAGGGCCCTCCTGTCTCGGGTGATATTTTGAAGCTACAGAAGCTTTACTGTGGTCCCTGTGGTGATGGGATGGTGCATTTAATGTGGCTAATGCAAAATAACTCTAAAAGCATTTTATTTTTCCTCCCTGGGGAGCTGAGGGAGATGTTTTTATGTACTGCTCCTCTCTCCCTGTGTTCTTTTTATTCATTCTTTCCACATGACATGAGACAGTAGGTGGGAAAATGCAGCCAGATAACAGTAATCTATTACTGATCTGTCAGAGTTGTTCAAAAGTCTTTCCAGCCAGTACTATAAATTTAGGATTTCTGTCCTTTACTTGCCTTTAATGATCTGAGAATCCTCCTGAAGGAAGGCATTGCTATGTCTAAATCTCTTGCAAATGTTTAAGCAGCATATATAAAAGATGACATATGGAGAGAAGTATTTCTCTTTTACCAGATAGGATTGGATTAATTATGTCAATGCTAATGATTGGTGTAAGTTTTTACATTGTGCTTTCCCCAAAGCAAGTCTCCTCCTCTGCTTTGTCTATGTTCAAGTCTGTGATCCTCTTTCTTCCTACTTTGTGAATATCCAGTAGAAATTTTGCTTCTCCTTATTTTTCCTTTCTCTGCCTGCTACTTCCTATGTTTGATTGCTCTGGATAAAGTGAGTTGGGACCATCAGTAGCTGTTAAACCACCTCAAATTATAATACAGATAATTTCTCATTCTGATACTTTGCCAGGTGTATCAGGGTGTTATTTATAACCAAGCTGGGATGACAGTTATTGTGGTTATTCTTAATTAGTTTTGCTGGAACTGGCTGTGCTAAATCATATTTCATCAGGTGGGTGGTTCAGCTGCTGTTGGTGGTGTGTGTAGAATTAAATACCATAATGCATCAATGCATCTGAATGTGGCTCAGGAGTATCTTGTCCTTTAAATCCACAGAACTATTACTAATAACTAAAACAAATTATCAGTGAACTTTATCTCAAAGAACATCTTTCCACAGTCAGTTTTATTACCTTTCTCCTAACATGAAGCACAAAGGATTAATCCAGCAGGTAGTGACTTTGCTCCTTAGGCATGAGTGTGCAAAGGGTTTCCAAGTAGAATTGCTCCTTAGCTTTCAGCTGCAGCATTTCTGCGGTATGAGCACTTCCCCAGGTTTGTAGTAAAACTCTTTTTCCAAGTATTTAATTACATTTCACCTTTTGGAGTGATCTGGAGGGGTGGCAGAAGGCACAGCAGACTGTCTGCATTCTTTGGGTAGTCTATCATCAAATATGTTCAGGTTGGCATCCTTGTGCTTGTTCTCAGAAATTATCACCTAAGGTCACCTCTTCAGCTATTACTCTCCAAGAAAACATTGTGCTGTTGGAAATGTTCCCAGCCATAGCAGTGGCAGAGTGGATCCTTGCAAGTTTGTATTCCATGTTTTCACAGTTCTGTGTTGCATAAACCCCTTCTATGTTGGATATCGGTTAAATGCACTCAATAAGGTGCAATGTTCATTCTCGTGGAGTTTAATTGCACTTGAATTAGCCCAACACCAGAGCTGAGCAGTAACTTCCAGAAGTGTCTCCACTGCATTTCAAGTATTCACTTTCTCTGGAAATCAATAGGATAAACCCTCACGTGTTGGAGGTAAACCCTTCCATAGGCTACAGAGGAAGCATCTGTGAGCCACGTGCTCCCTTCCATGCCTTTCTGGGTATGATTTGATGGGGCAGATGAATGTAAAACAGCTTCGTTTTTTAGTTTTCAAACTCCTGGTGTCCTGAGCCCTGGCCTGGGTGACTCCTGTGGTGGTTTATGTCTGGTGATGTGTAGTTAACACTGCACTGCAGAGAGGAAATCCAGCCCTCTGAACCGTCTGCCTGGCTTGTTTTTCTGCCGTGTTCATCTGACAGAACCAGGGGGGTTTGTCTGCTCTGCTCTCAGTGGGGAAACAGCCTGAGGATGTGCTTTTGCCCAAAGCACAAACACCTCCTTTCTGGTGTTTCTATCAGACCTAAACCTGGAGTGGCTCAGCACTTACCAAATCAGCCTCTCGCGTTCATGTCGTGATGACTCTTTAGCTCTGAAGGGTGTTTGTTTTCAGCTCAGAGTGATGCTCACTGCTGGGAGGATGATGTGAAGCGCTGAAAATATTAACGGGAATGTTTCAGGGGAGGGCAGGATCCTCGTGGAACTCTGCAATGCTAGGAAGAATAAATTGGGTGCAAAATGTTCTGCCTGGTGGCGTTCAGAGTGTTAAATGACTGAATGGATTCGAGGTGACAGACTGCAGCATCTGTGCTGAAAATGCACTGAAGTTCCATGTTCTCCTGCATTTTTACAGTTATTCAGGCTGCAAAGAGTAAAATTAATATTCCTGGATGAGTGGCGTTATGTAAAAACACTTTAACCAAAAGAGAAGTTGTTCATTACCTTGGGCGTTGAACGGGAATAGAGCAGAGACAGAGGCCAATCTGTCTTAAAAAGAGAGCTCTGGCTTTGGATATTCCTTTTATTGAATATTCCTTTTATCGTACCCTGGACCCAGGCAAGAGCAGCTGAAGACTGCGAGTACTTAAAACAGTACAAACACCACCAAAAAATCCTCAAAAAATCCCAGGAAACTGCTCTTGTGGTCATATCTTTGCAGAAGGAAATGATCATGTTTCATCTGGGTGCTTGGAGAACTTGCTCTGAGTAAGGAGAGCTCAGAACTGTCTCTCTCTCTCTCTCCAGGGAGGATGTCCTTATCCCTTGTTTTTAGGCTCTGGAGAGGTGTTTGTCACTATCCTTAATGAAACTGGCCTGGCCTGGGATCCTGTGGGATGACATGGAGTGAGGGAATGTCACTGAGATCATCTTGGATTCCTGCTCCAACAGAGTCTGATATTTACCATGGAATTCTCTCATAAAGTATCAAGAGCTCTCCTATCTCTTTGTTCGATATCCCACACTGGAGCTCTCCAGGTTCCCTTTGTGTGTTTATTGTTTTAATTTCAACCCCCCTGAATTTTCCTTGTAGGGACTGAGCACCAATCACACCAGTGTCATTTTCCTTGGTGTCTAAAATTTTGGCTCTTGTTTGTTGGGGCTGCATTTTCTTACCTCACATCTGCTTAAATCTCTGTATAATTAGCCTCTGTTAAAGTAGATAAATCTTGATTATAGCAAATGTGGGGCCAAGTTAATATTTTTCATAATTCACGCTGAGCTTTTGAGTCTAGTGGCTTATCTGTATTTTTTAATATGTACCATGTGCCTAGTATATAAAGTTTGGGTATTGCTGTCATGCTCTCTGGAAAGATGAGCATGCTTTAGAATGCTTGGTTTTCAATAGCATGGGGAAATAAAGATTTTTAATGAGGCTGATAGAACCAGATGTTTATGAGGAGGCCTAAAATATCTCCCTCTGTTTATATTCCTAGAAATCAGTGTTTTCATCTAAAACTTTAGAGAATAGCTGCCTGTCTACCTTATTATCTGCAGAACTGCTTGACTGTTGTCACAAACTGACCTTAACAGAGGAAAAGGCCTTGTCTCTGTTTGGTTGTCTGGGGTTTTTGTTTGTTTCGTTTTTAAACGAGCCCTTGATGAGCTTTAATTGCCTTGTTGGAGTTCAAAGGAGATATCTCTGGTGTTTGTGATGCTGTTCTTTATTCTCCTGCTCCTCATTATAAGGAGCAATGCCTGGTCCTTACCAAGCTGGCAAAAGCTCTTCTAAATTCTGGCATTTCTTTACTCTAGACTTGTTGACTCTGTAGTTTTTCGTACTGTGGTATTTGCACAGTGCCCGGTATTTATAAGTTTTTGTTGTTGTTTTTTTTTTTTTTAAAATATCATTACACTTCAGATTACTCTTTACACTTGAAAATGCTGTCTTGGTGTGCCTGCTTTTGCTTATTTTGATAGATTTAAAACTAATAAACGTGCTGAAGACTTTTTTAATTATTACTATTCAACTCTTTAGTTGCATTGACTGGATGGGTTTAATTAGTTTGAACATAAATGTGGTGTAGTGGGAGAGTCACGGCAAGAGCAAAGGTATTTTAACCTGGCAGCAGCGGCAGAAACCACAACTTGGACATATTCATTTAAAATGAACTTGTGAAGCAGAATATGATACAGAGAAGGGCCACAGATGTGATAAGGAGCTGGACTGGCTGGAGGGTCTCATGTGAAATAATGTGCACAACCCTCTTGTGTGCCTTGGAAACCCCTGCCTGGTATTGCAGAGAGGGGGGCTGGGATTTTATAGCTTTCCAGGAGCACAGCATGTTTTTTTGGGACCTTCACTGCTCATGCAGTGTGCTGGAGACCCAAAAGATTTAATATTTATTTGGCTTCTTTCGTTAAGCTGGTGGCAGTTCTGGCATAACAAACCCCATACGCAACTGGATTTATTTCTGGTTTTAATATATCAACATGAGAAGGTGGGAACGATTGGTTTTCAGGCTGTGGTTTCTCATGCTCATCCAAGGACAGTGCCTGCCTGTGGTGTCCTTGGAAGGATGCTCTGGGGCACTCAGTGCTGGCAGGAGTGCAGGAGGGTTCAGCCACATGTGAAGGGTGGCTTTGCTGTCACCTCTCTCTTTGGAGAGGCTCCTGCTGCTGCTGCAGAATTGTCTGTGCTGGTGGAATTGCCCCAAGGAAGAGGTTTTGCACAGGTATACAAGGCAAGGGAAAGCCTCAAATGATCTTCCAGCTGAGGGTCCGTTTGGGGCTTTTATTTATTAAATAAAAGAAAACTGATGCTGGCACCAACCCCCCTCAGTTCTTTCTGGCCACACTAATAACAACAAGCTGCTGCCCACGGAACCTGAACGCCAGACTTGCAGGGGGATGACCAGTCACTGCACTTAACGAGAAGTCCTGCAAATATCCTTGTTCATGTGAGAGGAACTTCCATCAGCTGCCTGCCCAGAGGGACTGAAGAAACTTCTCAGCTCGTGTCCAGAGATTCATTTAAGGTTTATTCCTGAAAAAGAACAAGTACCATCTCCTGGCTGTGTGTCCCAGCTCGATGGCCTGACACCTTGGCTTCATTTTTTCCCCTCCTCTGCTTTGTCTCCTTTCTCCACAGCCCATCCATCTCCTGCCACCCCCCTGGGCAGGAAGGTCTGTGCTGCTGTGGGTTCACCTTCTGCCTGTGAGTCACTCGCTCAGGAGGAGCTCTTGGGCCAGGGGGACATTTGTCAGCCCTCAGCAGGAGCTCACCCTCCTCTCCCAGAAGGGACCACCCTGCCCAAGGTGACCTGCTGGAAATAGGAAGGACAAGTGCAATACCTGAGACCATTATTTGCAGGTTATTTGTGTTTTCCAGCTGCATTGTTTGTGTAGGGCAATGCCATGGCACAGTTAGGGAGGTTTTCAAATACTAATTGTTGGTCCAGAATCAATCCAAGTTCCCTGAACTCTGATTCTAAAAACTGCTCTGTAACTAATTGCTTTGCAGGTACTTCAGATCTGCACCTTTTAATATATAAAACTAAGAATGTGCCCCAGAGATGCTTTCATTTCAATAGTATCTCACTTTTGAGGACAAAGATAATTAATGCTTAACGAATTTTGTTGTCAGGTCTCAATAAATTCCATTTTTGCAGTCAAAAGGTCTGGTGCAACTAAAGGGCAGTATTTTCCACTGATCTGTGCTTGGGAGCTTGGTGGGGATGTTCTTTTTTTCATTTGTTTGCGGGTTTGGGGGAGGCAGGAGAGGTTGTGGGTCTGTTGGTTGGGGTTTTTTTGGCTATGGTGTTTTGGTTTGTGGTTTTTTTGGCCAATGTTACAATCACCAAGTTGAATGTATTTGCAAGTGGGACGATGACCACTCCAGAGGTTCTATTTGCCAGTCTTCATGTGGTCTGGGAGGATTCCTGTGTTACGTTGGACCTCTTGAGAGCCGTCAGAAATCCTGCTTTTGTCATTTGCTCTGGCCTCTTTTAGTTGATGTATCTTGTGACCTTCTAAACTCTGCCTTAGGGTGTTCATTGTCTGTTTGTTTCCAGACTCTGATTATTTATAATGCAGAAACCAACAACATCTCGGCTGAGTATTTAGAAAACTCCAGTGTTTTGTTGTGCTGTGAGGTTAGAACTGTCTATGTGACCTTCCTGCCACCACAGGACTTGTCTTCTGATGTGAGGAGCTCATGTTTTGTTCGTGCAGTGGCTGTAGGTTCCCCCACCACAAGGTCATCTCTTGACAGACCCTTCACCGAGGTCTGTGCACTCTCCATCCCGTGCTTGGAAAGGTTGCCTGGATTTCAGGGAAACTTGGGATATCTGGAGAGATCCTGTAGTGGGTGAATGGAGCTTTGGGTAAGTGGGTGTCAGAAGGGGCCATCTGCTGAGGAAGGGCTGCTCTGCCCCCTTGCCATGTGCTCTTGGCAAGCACCAGGTTGAGGATGTGAACTCCCATTTCCCTGTTTAAAGGTTGATGCTGCTTCTCTTTGAGATGTTTGGGTTTTCATAGTAATTTAAAGTCATTTTAATTGGATGTTCCTGTCACCTTATGTTTCACAGCTGTGATGCCACTTGGTTTTTAAGTCAAGGACATTCACGTGTGCTGTCTTTGCTTTTTCAAAGGTAGAACAGCCATGAAACATCCTACCATGTGCCTTGTTTTCAGTATTCCTTGGGGTTTTTTGCTGGCATGGAGGAGGTGATTTCCATCTGGTTTGATGCTTGCACTGGTGTCCAGATGTGCCCGTGGCTGCTGCTTCCACCGCTCCCGGTTCAGCACAAAGAGCAAGGAAGGACTCGCTGGGCCCCACCCATGGCAAGGAGTCCAAGGTGGTTGGTGGAAAAAAGGGTTTGAACTGCAAACTCTGCATTACTGAGTGTTGAAAGACTTGTTTTTTCCATGTATCTGACCTGGCAGGATTTTCACATGGACAGTAATCACAAGACAGCTCCTGGAGCTGGCAAGTTGGGTCTCATTTTTGAAATGTATCTTTCTCTGCTTTATCTGTTCAGACGAAGCTTTTTCCCCCTTGTTGAGGTGGAGAAACTCTCCTTTGGTGAACGTCTGGTGTACCCTGGGCCAGTGTGGCCTTCCAGTACCTTCTAAACAGGAGGGAGAGGGACTTTTTATTTGGGAGACAGTGGCAGGACAGTGGTTTTAAACTGGAAGAGGGCAGGGTTAGATTAGATGTTGGGAAGAAATTCATTCAGGGGATGGTGAGGCCCTGGCACAGGTTGCCCAGAGAAGGTGTGGCTGCTCCTGGATCCCTGGAAGAGTGTCCAAGGTTGGACAGAGCCCTGAGCAAACGTGACCTAGGGGGTGACAGTGAATCAGTGGTGACTTCAACCTGGTCTGAGTCCCTGCTGAGGCTTTAAGAGCTCTTAGTTGGGCTTTGTTGTGAGTGACAGCTCTGAGTTCAGCTGTGATGTTCCAGCCAAAGGGTAAACAAAGCTGTGGAAGAAGAGAAAACTTGGGCTGTTCTTTGAGGATTTTCAGTCAAAATCTGAAATTAAAAATTCAAAATGAAAGAATGTGACCTTGAGAACACCTGAGAGTTTGGGGTCTAGGTAAAAGTTTCTGTGTTTCATAACTATTGAGAACTTGAGTCATGCTGGAAGCTTGAGGTATTTGAGGTCCCCTTTCATGGACAGTCTCAAATGAGAGAGAAGTATCAATGTGATGGTGAAATAACTACTTGGGCAGGCTGTGCCTGTATCAGCTCATCAGTGGATTCAGGGGCTTTTTCACTTGTTTTGATTCTTCAACACACTTCAATCTAGAAAACTAGGTTTGGAAAACCTCTTGGACCAGAGATTTATTGTGGGAGAGATGGAAGGGCAGCATTTTTCAGGCAGTCAGATTTTCCATCCTGCAGCATCAACAGTTGTTCAGGTGGGCACCACAGAGCAAGAGGCTTCTGCTGTTTGTGTTTTAATCCCAGCCTGGAATGGATGGAGGGAATGCAACAAGAGACCTGCCTTGATTATTTTATTTATTTCTTTATTTTTTAGATGAAGACTGCCAGCAGGTATTTAATACAAATCAGTGTAGCTGACCATAATAACAAGCTTCTCCTCCAGCCAGTGGAATGATGCCCCAGGCAATGTTTTATATATATTATTCCAGACTGAGGGGAAGCATAACCCTGGTTTAGACACCAGACTCTGTATTTTGTTATTAGTTTTTCACACCCGTGTTTCCTTAGGAAGTAACACAAACATAACTTGATCAATGCTTAATTTATTGCCTCAGCAGTAGCACTGGAGATCTGGCACTGAATCAAATGGGAGTGAAAGGACAGTGTTTTTAAGCTTAACACGAGTGAAATGATACCTAAAAATATATGTTTGAAACAGCAGGGAGAGAAGGGCTGGGGTTTCCATTAGCCGGCTTGATGATATTTTTAAGAATCTGTGTCTGGCAGATCGATTAGCTGCTGTTGGAGCTTTCAGGAACTCTTAGGAGGACTGTTGAAACACCCCAGAGCTCTGACCCCAGAGCACACAGTGTAAGGAACGGGAGTCCCTTTGCTGGAGCAAATAATTCATCCCCATCCTCTTGCTGAGGGGAAAGTGGGAATAAGCTGTAACAGCATGAAAGGATGTCTGGAGGTCTGCGTTTCTCACTCCTGAGTTAAGACAGGGATGTTGATGGTGGTGTGTAAATGGGATTGGCTGGGAACTGGTGACATTCTCGGCATGTGTCCCATGTCCTTTATTTTCCAGGGGACATGACCATACAAACTCGGTCAAATGTGAGTAGGACACACCTGTAACTAAATCATAACAACTCACAAACTGATTAAAGTGTTCCTGTGCCTCACACACTTCTAAAAAATCATCCCTGGATCCTTTACAGCTCATTTTTTTTTTAGGAGTGAGACCATCTGCCACGACATAAATACTCGGTCAGCAGCATCCGAGTCTGAGGACAACTGGAATGACTCGGGTGGGCATGGCCAGACCTGGGGCAGAGAGTTGCATCCTTCTTGTTCCCATCTGGATATTATCCCTAGGGAGTGTAAATGCTTGATGGGTTTCAGGGAGCCAAGCCAGTAAATCACTTTGGGACTTGGCCCTGATGTAATCCAAGTGATTAGTTGTGTTGAAGAAATGTATTTCCACGGAAGCTGATTTTAGGGAAATTTAGTGGTGTAATGTATTACATTAAAAAACAGGTGTGGGTCCAAAACCAAACTCCAAATTTGAGTTCTAATATGAGCTATTCGTGTGCAGGCAACCTCTCTACCTTCTCACCTGAATCAAGACTTACTATCTCATGGTTATGAATTATTTTGCATGGAAGCCTCAGTCTAACTGTTCTTACCCAATTAATGAAGAATTAAGAACTTGATTTGTAACTCCAGCTGGGTTGGAGGAAAACACCAATCAGGAGGAACAGGGGTGCAGCCCACACCCAGGATAGCAATCCATGGCTCACCCAGCTGGATTACATCTCTTGCCTCTGTTCCCCAATTATCCAAGTGGGAACTTTCACCTGGATTTGTTACTTGATGAAAAAACTGCTAGAAAATTTCCACATCCCCAAATTCCATCATATTTCTTGGTTATTGACATGGAAAGCCTTGACCAGCAAAGGCACAGGGATGTGTTTTGGTGAGATCTGCACACAGATGCTTAATCCAAGCCATGGTTTTAATTGCAGGTCCTGATCCTACAGGAAATGCTTGGCACTAAGTGTTGAAGTACATATTTGAGCTGAAAACAAGGAAAAGGGGAGTGAATTGTTTCAAGCTGAAGCTAAAAAGATACTTGTTGTTTTTCTTTGGAGCTGAAAACTGTGGAGTTGTAGAACAATCTGCCTTTGAAGTCTGTACCAAAAATAAGCAAAGGGTTTACTGGATGACTTCAATGCCAAGGAAAACACACTCAGTTCTCCTGAATTGGTGATGAGCAGACTGGCTAAGTGGGTTCTACACAGTCTGAAGAGGCAGGTTTGGTGCTGTGACTGTTTTATCATTTATTTTTCACTGCACACCACTGCTGGTGTGACCCAAGAGCCCCAGGCCCATCCATGCTTTCTAGATACATCTTCAATAGAAATTCAACCTCTGTGTGTGTATCTTTGAGCAAAATGAACTCGGACTTGTGAAACTTCTCCTCAAAGCTAACAGATACAGCTCAAAGGTCTCAACTTCCTCATGCACAGACTAAATTACATGCAGTGAAGAGCTGAAGTAATTACTGACAGACCAGAGTGAATGTGGCTTTGAGAAATGCAGTTGTGGTTCCTCATCACTTGTGTATGATCAGGGAGAGGAGATGCACTACAATGAGTAAGGCTTCCCCTTCCAAACTCACTAATTCTGTGGTTCTTTTGAGCCTTTAGAATATTTTCTTGATGATAAATAAATTTTGAGAGGGGAAAGAAGGGTTGTTTGTTGCTGCTTACGGCATTTGCACTAATTATGGCTACTTTTTGTAGGCATCATCCTGCTCTTCCCTGGGCTCTACCCCCTCTTTGGAATAGTTGGTGCCGTGCAAAGAATTGCTGCATCATCTTCCAGATTTTTTTAATGCCTTTAAATCTTGGGCCAGTTGTTCAACTTGAATGTTACTCCCAAAGTTCATTAAATCTGGATTATTTGGCACAGGGAACAGTAACTTACTCCTGTAATGAAGCCATTCAGAAAGGGGTCAAAGAACCTGGTGTGTCTCAGCATTGGCACGCTTAAAATGTGCATTTCTCTTCTTGCCAGCTGTGGTTGGTGATGCCTGGGCAGGGAACAACAGGGAACCATCCTCTGGGCACGTGGAACATCTTTGGGCTGTCAAGGAAACAGCACCAGGTCTAAGAGAGCCACATCTCTGGTCCCCAGTGAAGGCTGTGCAAGGCAAAACCAGCTGCCCTTTCATCTCACAGTCAAACATTTTGAAGCCCTTGAGGCAAAGTATTTATGCTACTGGACAGTTTGTTTAGTCAATGGGCCTTTATTTCCTTTTCTTTTTTACCGAAGAACTGCAAATGAGTGACGTGGATGTGCCTGAGTGTAAATAAGAGACAAGTGACTCCTCCTGTCAGAGTTGGCAGCTCTTCATGATGCTGTGAAGGGCTGAAGGAAATTCTGATGTGTGTGAACCACAGAAAGTAAACATCAATCCAAGGGGAAAACAAGCTGCTTAATCTCGGTTCAGTTTCACATAGAAAACGTCAAGAAAAGTAGATTATAATGTGCAGCTTCTGGGGGTAATAAGGTTAATAAACCCAAGGAGGGTGAACCTGTGTGTGCAGACTTATGTTTTCACTGGAATTTGGGAAGCTGTAGGAGTGAGAGAAATAATAATTCTGTGGAAATCAATGTTTACAATGACCATTCCCCCTTTTTAAACAGGCTGTTTCCAGAATAGAAGCCACAATAATCCAGCATGAGACAGGGAGATGCAATATTTCCACGAGGTGTGGGGTGGAAAAAGCAGACTGTGCAGCAAAGGGCACCACACCTGGGGGATTCCTGGAGGGCAAAACAGCCTGAATTTTGGAGAGTATTGCTGAGAAATGCTCTAAGGACTTGCCTTCTTCTGATTTTTAAGTGCTCATGGCCCCACTTGTGAGAGTGGTGGAGATTTTATCAAACCTCTTATTTTCACTTGCCCGGAGGTCCCTCTTTTGTGACCTTCCTGCTTCTGCTTCTTAACTTGATAATATTTTTTTCAGCTCCAGCAGTACCTGATTAATCATCTCTTGCCAACCACTTCCCTCAAAAAAATGCTTCTCTTCTGCACACACCCAGGTGTTACATTCAAGAAGCGCTCACCAAATCCAATATTTGTGAATATTGCAGTTCAGTGTCTGAATCATCAGCACTTCACACAAAGAAGTCGTTGCTTCCAGTGACTTGGTTGGGGCTGACTGAGGATTTTTCGAACAAAGCAAGTCCTTTCTGAAAAACCCTGTAAAACTTTGGGCCAGGACAGTGAAGAACTTTTCCAAAAGACCAACACCCAGGTTAGTCTGAAAGATTAAACTGCGAGAAAGCCCCAGGGCTTTGCTGGTCGCTTTTTGTCAGTCTGTTTAGTGCCTGAGACGTTCTGTGACGTCCTGGGTTTATTCCAATTAGTTTCTGGGCATCTTTAACCTTCCTGGTCTGCATCCACCTTGCTTGGGGTATTTAAAAAAATAAATTGCAGGCTTTTCTTTCTCCTGCCCAGCACCTTCCATTTCCTTTTTTCATCTAGAATCTTCAGCTGGGTTACTGGCAGAAGAATCCCTGAATATCTTCATAGGATGTTGCATTCCAGTGAAAGTCTTCCAGGGTGGTATTGTTTTCTCTCCAGTAGATGAGCCTTTGGTCTGAAATGGTGTGAATTTGTGGCTCTTGAGGACTGGGAAATTCAGGATAGGAATGAAGGGCAGACGTGTATCTTTTGTAGAGTTAACAAAGAACAAATTACATGCTTGAATATGTTGTTCCCAGTAGTTTTGGGCTACACTGGCTGGTGAAACTTCGATGTAAGAACTCCCAAGGGCAGCTGCTTCTGTTGGACAGGCTCAACCTCAACCCTCTTGCATAGCTCTGTCAGCCACACCAGAGGGTTGGTAGTTGGAGTAAGGAAGTCTAGATGAAAATGGTACAGAAATGTCTTTCCTACCAGTAAATAATGTTTTCCCTTGGAATGAGGGCCCAGAGCTGAGTCTTATGAAGAAAAGACAGTGTTTGACAATGCTAAAGGAGTCAAACCAAAGAGAAACTGTTGATCAAAGGCCTTGCACATTTTCAAGGACAAATACAAAGAAAAAATGGTGCTTTTGTTTCAAATTAAAAGAAAATGGAAATCCTTTACATTTACAGGAAGAGCTCTGCTCTTTTTCCCCACCTTCCCAAGCTGTGTGAGTGCAGAAGACACCAAACAGTGCCTTTTCCCATGGAGATCCCGGGAGCCTTGGCTGACCACGCTGCCCCTGCTTCTGAACGCTTTGTCTTTCTCTCCCTCTGCTTTCAGAGCATCTTTAAAACAGCCCTGCCTTGTTCACTATGTTGAAGTTGGCTGTCTAAACTGCAGCTAAATCAAAAACATAGCTGATGATTTGGACAGATATGAGCTGGGTGAGATTCTTGCCAAAGTTTTATTTGCTTTTGTCTTCATAAAAAGCAGTCCTGGGACATGTGCACTGCAACCAGTGAGAGTCTGACAAAGGTGTGGGCTTTTACATAGGGTTGGGTTTTTTTAAGGAAACTTATTTTTCTACTCAGCCAGCTTCATGAGCTATTTCAGGCCAAGGTGTGCTGATCAGAGGCACACTGTGATAATGTCCTGAAAGAAAAGGGCCTGATTCTGGCCCCTGTGGATTTTTTTGTAATAAGATGCAAGTGTTAAAATTGTCCAGTGCCTGGGCACCCCTGCTGTGCCTGTTAGTGGTGTGGTGGATGTGGGTGTTCATACTGAGAACAGGCTGTGAGGAATCCTCTGGATCCTGGTATGGAATGGTGAGACTGTCAGGAGGTTGTATGTTGCTCAGCACTGCTGAAGAAAATCAAGAGTAAAAAATATTATGGGGCTCTCCCATCAACTTGTGACCACTTGACTGATTTTTAGCCACCTGAGAAGTCTAAAAGGAGTCAATACAGAAACTTGTGAACTCGAAAGTGTGACTGTTACATGGGACTTAAATGTCTTGAAGTTAAAGGTCTTTAGAGTGTATTTTCTACAGGCTTGTGGGTTTCCCCCTTTATTCTCTGCCTCAGTTTTCTGCTGATGGAACTGGTAAGAGCATTTAATAGTTGCAACACGTAAATACTTTAATTTGCAAGTCCTGCATTAATAGGGAGTGTAAAGAATAAACAGAAACGGGACTGTGAGTAAGGTTTGGGCCAAATTTGGTTTAAGTCTATTAGTGAGAAAGAGGAGCTGATACATCAGATGCAACTTTGAGGCAGAGTAATGGACGGACTGTTAATGACCTTGCAGAGATCATTGAACACACTGTGGGCACCACATTGTAGTTCTCAGGGACTTCCCATCAAAAGGAAGGCAAGGCAGGCAAATGTATATCAGGAATTTTGAGAAGCTGTTCTTTAAGGCAGGGTAGGAACGAAGGAAGGTGTGAATAGGAAAGAGAAGGAGGTGCATTCACCAGTGGCCCACCCCAGCACCCTCTTGGAGAGGACTTGGTAATGAAGTGCCTTTTACAGATGGATAGAATTTGGGAATTTTTTTTTCCCTCATTTGTGCCAAAACCCTGTAAAATCAGCCTCATCAGCAACTCCCTTCCCAGTGCCTTGTTACCCATGCTGTTCTAGGGTTTCCATACAGACAATCTGAGTGCAATTAATCTGTTCCATTTACCAGCTGTTTCCTTCTGCTTTCCTTTACCTTACAAGGCAAACAGGCCTGAGCAGCGTCTGCAAGAAACATTTTTATGGACACGTGGGCTCTAAAACTGCCATCTACCCAGGACACCGAGGGCCTGCTCAAACATCACGGGAGACTGACATTGAAATTACATACTCAGTAAGACCCAGGAGTTGTTTGACACCGTCTGCCTTTGTGGAATCATTCTCTGCCTTTGGTGGTCTTGCTGTTCCCGGGGTAACAGCTTGTTCTTACTATTCATCACCTTCATGAGGCACCTTGCCTGTCCTGCCTGCCTGGTCTCTTTGGGCTCACTGATGGCTCTGTCTATGTCTGAGGCAGCGTTTGCTGTCTCAGGTTTAGTGCAGCACTGCTGGGGTCGTGTGGCTTTGGGATTGGAGCTGGCTTGGCTGGCAGGGAACTGGCTCGCTGAAGATGAAGACAGAGCCATGTTGGTGCCCTGTAGCTGCCCATGGGGGATATTACTTAACATGGTGCTCGAAGTCTCTTTAATTACCTCGATTTAAGTATTTATTTGAGTTAATATACTGAGACAGGACTGGGGAGCCACCTCAAGTGCTGTGTCCAGTTCTGGGCTCCACAGGCAAGAAAGATATTGAGGGGCTGGAGCGTGTCCAGGGAAGGGAACGGGGCTGGGGAAGGGGCTGGAGCAGCAGGAGGAGCTGGGGGAGCTCAGCCTGGAGAAAAGGAGGCTCAGGGAGGGACCTTCTGGCTCTCTGCAACTCCGTGACAGGAGGAGGGGTGCAGATCAGGCTCTGCTCCAGGGATCAGGGTCAGGAGGACAGGGAACAGCCTCAGGCTGTGCCAGGAGAGGTTCAGGTTGGACATCAGGAGGAATTTCTTTGGGGAAGTGTGGTGAGGCAGTGGAAGGGGCTGCCCAGGGAGGTTTGGAGTCCCCACCCCTGGGGATGTCCAAGGGATGTGGCACTCAGTGACATCACAGAACTACAGGATGTCCCCAGCTGCAAGGATCATTGAAGTCCAGCTCCTGACCCCACAGGAGGAATTTCTCCATAAAAAGACTGGTCAGGCATTGGAAGGGAGGTGGTGGAGTCCCCACTGCTGGAGGTGTCCAAGGAAGGACTGGATGTGGCGCTCAGTGTCCTGGGCTGGGAGACAAGGTGGGCATCAGGCCTCCATATCACGCATCAGGTCAGTGGCAGAGGAGATCCAGGTGCTCCCCTCTGTTTCTGCTCTTTTCTCATCAATGCCAAACTCTTGTGGATCCTGCTGCCTCCCAGCGAAATGTCTCTGCTCGACTGACCCTGAAACAAGCAGGTCTTTGAGCTGTAGGATGGAGCCCAAGCTAACAGCCTTGGGCTCTTCTGAACTGAACTTCACCTGCAAATCTGCTCTGCATTGTAGGCAGGGCATTTTCTCAGCTCCATCATTGTCTTCAATGGTTCTAAAGCCCCACAGTTGTTTCTGAAAGCTAAAACCTGCCTGCGGTATTAGTGTTGCACTTGTGAAGCTGCAATGAGCTTTCATAGCAGTTCTGCATTATTTCCCCAGTTGCTTCAATGCCTCAACCACCAGATACAACTCGTGTCTGGTGCCAGTGCTCCTGGCTATGACCTACCCAAGCTTCTTCCTCCTCCCTCCTTCACTTCCTCCTTTTTAAGACCAGTAATATTTGCATGGTAATTCCAGCCTCAAGGCCTGCATAAATTCATTAAAGGCCTTGCCTTTTGAAGCGGAATTAGTACTTTGTTCGAGCTGTTTGTGCTCTGGGTCATGACCCAGCTAATGGGAGGGCTGTGCGCATCTGGGCTGTGCTAATTAAAGCTGCCTGCCCTGGAGCACAGGGGCTGAGGCTCCAGCTCAGTGCACAGAGCAGCTCCTGGGATCCAAGCTGCAGGATGACCTCCTGCTTCTGTACTGGGTGCTGATTGCCATCAGCCAAATCCCTGGAGCCGGGAGTGCTTGATTGTACAGGAGTTTCCCATATCCTGGTATCTCACTGGGAAACCTCCTTGAGACTTTGCTTTAAGCCATTTTTTCTCTTAAGAAATAATTCCATGCCAGAATCCTGTGTTATAATAAACTAGGGGTGGAAACTGCATCTTCAAGTCGTGTAGTTCTTTGCCATTTCCTCCAAGTGCTCTATCCCTGGCTCCTAATTGCATCCAATAGAGGCCATGGCATGGGATTTCTGCTTCTTAAGCCCGTGCTTCTACTCTCCAAGCCTAAATTTCTTATCAATACAAAAATAGAGCTGAAGTTGGAGTTGGTTGGCTGGAGCTCTGGTTCTGGGTTTTCCTGTTGAATCGTGGTCAGAAGTGAAGTGGCAACAACAGAGCCAGAAATCATGGGGGTCCTAAAGGCCCATCAGTTTGCTGTTTCCAATGCTGATATCTGCTCTCAAGCTCTTTCAAGTCTTCTAAAGTTCTTTTTAAAGAGCCTCATTGTTAAGCTGGGCTCCTTAAAAGGGCTTGGCACCAAAGGGCTGTTTCTCTCAAGTTGCCCAGCTTGCTGTAGACCCTCAACTGGCCAGACCTTCCCAAATTGTTCTGTTAGAAGGTTTGTACTGAATGTTCAAAGGGAGGCTCTGGATGGCTTTCTGTAAATAAACTTGCATGGACCACTCATGTGCAGATGTGACATATCTCAATTACTAGAGAGATGTCCAGTGGAAGGTGGCCCTGCCCATGGCGGAGGGACTGGGATGAGATGGTTTTTAAGGTCCCTTCAAAGCCAAACCATTCTGGGATTCCTTTAGGCCTTGGATGCTGGCTTGTTGCCTCATGTGCTGTAATGCAACACAGTAAACAGGCAATAGGAGTAACACTGGTTAGATTATACTCCAATTATTTATGCTAACCAGATACTTCAGAAGAAAATTTAGCTGCATTTTTAAGTCTGAACTTTGCAAAGTATAATTGTAGGATTTTAGGGCAGGATCTTCCCAGGCAAGCTACATTTGAGCTGTGACAGGAATTCCTGGCTTGGCACTTGGGTTTTTACATAGGAAACAGCACTTGGCACCTGGCACTGCTCCTATATCCCCTTAAAACAGCCTGATTGATCCATTATTTTGGGTGAATGATTTATGGACTTCATTCTTGTGGTAGCTGAGCTTACCCAAGGCAGCAGATGTCTCTCAGTCCCCAAAGGCCATGATGAAACATCTCTGAGCTGTAGTAGCACAGCTGTTGGCGTGACAGGAGCAGCTGAATGCTCAGGTCTTCAGCATTCGAAGGAATGTGACTTCCGTGGGAAATGCAGGAATTCTGGAGAGAACAGAGCCCACTCAGGAAGATGGTGTCTTTCAGGAGTGTTGCTCGGCTATGACAGAAGGGGAGCTGGGTGCTCAAGCAAATCAGAGCTTTTCTGGCTCTTGGTGTCTATGTGGAGTGCTTGAGTGGTAGAAATCAGTTATTTTTGGTTTATTCCTGAGCTAAATCGGAAATCCTTTGGGATCAAACCGTTCTTGATAAATATCTCGGGCTTTCAAGCAACTCTTGTGGGTTTATTGCCCTTTAAATTTCAGGCACCATGACATTGGTGTACTGTCTTGTTTGGCTTCAGCTCTCAAACCATAGAACAGACTGACATTTTGAATTAAAAATAGACTTGTCCACAGTCCCTGCCACAGCTTGGCATTGACCTGCAAGTGATTCTCGTTGGCCTTGGGCTCCACTTTTTTTTTTCTTTGCATGGAAAAAGATAATCCGGGTCTAGTTATCAACAGCCAAGTCCACTGTTCAAAAGAGAGGCATCTGAAGTCCCTTTATGGCGTGAGGCTTGGCAGTAGCTGACTTTGATTAAACATGAATCAACCAGGAGGTTTTTTTCCCCTTTCTCAGCATCTCTTTTGGCAGAGCCTCCATCTGTGGTCGGGGCTGGAGAGCCCAGCTGCTTCTCCAAGCTGCAAAGAATGCCCACGGTGGGATGTGGTGAATAGCTCTATTCATAAGTCATCTTGCCCTCCCTCTTCCTCCCTCCAGTTGGAGTCTCCAGGATATTCGTGCAGCCTTGGTGTGGAGAAGGGCACAGCACAGCCCGTCCTGAGGGATAGGAGCAGCACGTAACTGGTCCTGAAGTGCATCAGAAAAGGGGTTCAGACAACTCCTTTATTTCCTTCTTGAGCATAAACCTTGCTGGTGGCCTCCTCCAAGGTCTGATTCTTTCCACTTCCACTGTCTGGCTCAGTTTCCTGCCCTGGCAGGCTGCTGGATCTGTAAGGAGAAGCCTCATCCCTCTCTTTGGACACAGAGTCAATACCATGGGTAGCTGGAGGAAGCGCCTGCTCTGTGTGCCTCTTGTTACCTTGCTTGGCACACCAAGGGCTGCTGATCCCGGACTTGGAAAGGCACTTCTTGAAGGATTTCTGTATTGAAAATAGTCTATTTCATTTTGGGATGTGATGGAACTTGAGTGTTGGAAAGCTTGGCAGAGTCACAATCTGCTCCGACTTTGCTTGTTTATTTTATTAGCAGAGAAGAAAATGTGTGACTTAGGAGGGAAAGCAAACAGAGGTGGGAGGGGAGAGGGTGTACAGGAGCAGAAACCATTTTTGAGGTAAGAACAGAGACTTCCTGAAATGAACTTTTATAGAATTATGTAACTAAATGTCAGGCCTGAAAACAATTACTTTCAGCTGTCATTTTCTATCAACCTCTTTTCCCTGGTGGGACAGCATGGCTTGACCATGTTGGCCTTGTCTAGTCAGCTGCTTCCCTCTAGTCACTGATTCCTCCTGTGTTCCTGTCCTGATTCACCAAGTCAAAACGCTTCTCTTGAGAACTCTTCACAGCTGATGCCTAACAGGGAACCCCTTCCTGCTGTTCCCAGCAGAGCTGCTCTTCTCTCTGATAGAGAATGTCCTCATGTCCAGGTTGTCACCCAGTAGAGTGTGATGGCACCAAGATCATGTGATGTAGCCTACCTGGCCAGGTACAGCAGCCCAAATCTTACTTGACAGGCTGGTGACAGTGACACCTTGAGTCAAGCACTGTCAGTTCCAAACAGGGGATGATCCTTGTCATGAAGGATTTCAAGATGTGAGAGGAAAGTGTCCATACAAACCATCTGCTTGACAGATGCCTTGTGGCTCGTCTTACCTCAGGCTGTGGCACTTGACCCTCAGAGCAGGCTCTGGGTGAAGCTCATGTCAAATTTGATTTCATGGCTGACTAGAGACTGCCCTTCTCAGCTGTGACTTTCCTGTCACATCCGTACTGATTGCAGCACTTGGTGCTGCCTTTCAGGTGGAATGACATCCACATGTGTCTTATTTCAGATCACTGTCCAGTTCTGCATGACCCAAAGCTGTGAGAGGCTTTTGGTGTGAAGAACTGCCAATGGAAGGACCAAGAAGCTTTCAGGATGTCTCGTAGTGAGGAGGTCAGTTAAATTGTATTGGGAAAAGGTCCTTCCCCCTGAGAGTGGTGGGCACTGCCCAGGCTCTCCAGGGCAGTGGGCACAGCCCTAAGGCTTGCAGAGCTCCAGGAGGGTTTGGACAATGCTCTGAGGGACAGGGTGGGATTGTTGGGTTGTCTGCAGGGCCAGGAGGTGGGTTTGATGATCCTTGGGGGTCCCTTCCTATTCCAAATCTTCTATGACAACAAAACCAAGTTTCAGCATTAGATCTGCTTTAGTTTCCATTGCGACACCAGATCCAAACATGTCCTGTAGCAGAACCTTGGTGTGGGTTCTACTACTTCTCCAAATGAAGTGCTCTGATGTTTTCCTAGGATTATATGCACTTCCAGTTGTAGTTCCAGGCAGGTGACTGCCTGGTAGCTGGAAAATGTGACTGTAGAGATGGTGGGTGACTAGACATGGTTTGGTTTTCACCTGGAGCAAGTCATGGCACTTCAAGTCCCAACTTCTTCCTGCCCCACTGTGTAATTGTGCAGAGACCATGGCAAGACAAAAGAATCGGTCACTTCATGAGTTAAACTTGTCACAAGGGGATGTATTTTGCTGCGTGACCACTGTGTACATTTACAGAGAATCTCTTAATTTAGGAATTAACCTGACTTATCTACACCTAAGTTCTCCATCCAAGGGAGCTGTCTGGAGTGCACCAGCAAACAGCTGAGACCAGCACTAGCAGGGACAGTTCATAGGTCTGATGTCAGACTTTAGAGTGCTTAGGCTGCACTTCAGTCTGTTTAACTGCTCAGAATTCTTTACTTGCAGCTCATGGGTTTATTTGTCTGTTTTTCTGGGCACACGCAACCCTATCACAGCATTATTAGAAGACTTAAGTGGTACTTAAGTGGAAGTGGCATGTTTCTGTGCTCCACAACTTGTGTTTTAAGAGAAAATTGATCTAAACAAATCCCCAGATAGAAGTAATAATTCACTAGTAGGGCTAGTTCTTTCTAGGACAATGGAATTAATGTCTAAAATAAAGATATATTAGTCTTCTTTCCTAAAAGCAGTCCTGAGAAGGCTCTTAGCAGAGCATCAATGGCTCTTTCTCAGTGAGAAAAGCACAGAGCTCCTATTGTTGTAGACTGAAATGCTGAGTTTTAATGTTATCTTAAATAGATGCCCATATGGGAATAAACCCTTGGATGCTTTGTCACATGTGTGTGCTGGAAAACTAATCCCCTGTGTGACACTGACTTAATAGATAACAATAATGAGCTTTTCAATTGTATCTTGCTCTTTTGAGTTGTTTCATAGTTTAAATCCATCATTAATTTTGAGTGTTTACAGACTCAGACATACCCTTCTGCCTTCTGTCCTTGCTCCTCTTTCAGCATTTTCCAACCACAAGGAGAGTTTTAAGTGATGAGCATCTCTGAAATCCCAGTTTTGGGATCCAGACCATAGTCATTTTTCCTGCAGTCAGTTGGCTGCCATGAAAGAATTGGGTAACAAAAACTGGAGAGCCAGGAGCATTTACTTCAGATGAACAACATGCCTGAGAGCTGACAAGCTACGGGCTGAGCAACTGGAAAATTTCTTAAGGAGTCTTTGGGAGAAGTGAATTTTCTGAGAGAACAGCTTTAAATTGCCTGAATTGCATAACTTGTGATATATTTACAGGATGACCCCTGAGGGCAGCTGCAATTTAAATAGACTTACATTCTAGCCCAGTTCTTTCCTGATGATGTCTCAGCACTCCTGTGAGGACAAATGAGAGCAAACACCTGTTGATTGAGGCTGGACAAGGTTTGCTGACCATTCAGAAAACAAGATTAGAAGACCTGAGCAATACACTGAGCATAGTTATTTTCCAAGGCTTCTCAGTAACTGCAATGGGCTCTTATTTTTGTAGTTTGGAAGGGTGAATGAGCATCCCCTGGGCCTGAATGGATCTGAACTTCTGTCCTGCAGGTCAGTTTTTCAGGATGTAACAAAGTTGATCCAGTGCCGATAATTTAGAAAGCTGAAAGATTGTCCTCCCCATTTTACTCTGAAGGTGACTAATTGGTTTTACTCACCTTAAGCCATTGGGGGCAGCTTAGCTTACTTTGGGCACTTCACAGTTGCATGCCCTCATTGCCCAGGGTTGTTACCCACGTTCTCCCTGGTATTTCCCTGCTGCAATTACCGTGAATGAAATCAGAAGTAGTGAATGTTTCTGGAGTTCCAAGTCGGGTTTACTTTAAAAAGCCTTATGGCCAACTGTGCCCTTAATATCGTGCCAAAATTCTGATTTCTAGACTGAGACTGGTGCTGAGGCCTCTGGGCCAAAATTTGGACTTGATAATCCTTTCCAGCTCCAGATATTCTCTGGTGATGTCTCTCTGGAGCTGAAGGTGTTTGCAGCTATCACTGATAATACCAGCACGGTGTCAGCTCTGTCCTTCCCAAGGACAACGGGAGCTGCCCTTCCCTTGTGCAGGCATGAGCGGGGTTTTGTTTCAAGCACCTTTGGAGAGGTTGTCCCTTCAGCTTGGCTTTGTTGTGCAATATATGTTTAGGCCACAGAGGGTTGCCCTTTTATCTAAGCAGAAAATTGGGATTGTGTTTGTACTCGGAGCAGGTACAGCACAAGTGTCCAAGGGCTGTTCCGACAGGGCAAAGCTGTGTAGTTTTGAGAAGAGGAAGCAAATTCCATTGCCCGCCTTGAGGGAATGAAAAGCAGTATCTCGTGTGTGAGCTGAAAGTGATAATGAGCCAAAGGAAGGAAAAAAACTAATCAAGCAGGTGAATACCAACTGTCAAGTGATTTATAAAGGCACACAAGACAATTGGAGCCAGGGTGGTCTGGCTACACAAAGTCCAAGTGTGGCACCTCCTGTTCTGAAGCAGATGGAACAGGGAGGTGAATTCACCTGTATTGACAAATTCTGCCTCTTGTTAATGGTGGCAAACCCTGGATTAACAAAGCTGCAGGAAGTAAAGACAGGTGTCCCTCTTTATTCTATTTAGCTCACAGTCAGCAGCACTTGACACTTGTGCAGATGGTTGCAGGTGTGGGAGCTACACAGTGAAGTGTAAAACAACAATCTGTGTTACCTGCATGGTGTGGAGCTCTGGAATTGGGGGACAATCCCGTTCCATCAGGCCTTTGGTGTCCTAGGAGCTGTATCCTGAGCTGCTCCTGAGTGTTAAGCAGCTTGAAGGACTAGCTAGTGTTCCTCTGTTCCTTTGGGGTGCTCACTCAGAGCAGCTCAGGATAATCTCATTATCTGAAATCATGTTTACGCAGCCATATCAATATAGCATGGAAACTCAAACCAAGAAAATTTTCTATTTTTTTTACTAAGAGCCAGCCCAAAGAACACTGCATATATGAACAAACTGTACTACTGTAATTCAGTTTCATTGCTACTCCTCAGATTGGAAGCTGAGAGGTGAACTGCTTTCCTGAAATGATGTTTTTTGGGTTTTTTTCCTGGAAAATGCTTGCCAGCTGTGGGCATGGTGGAAATGGGATGTGGGTATGGAATTCTGAACCAAACTGCCATGCAGCATGTGCACAGGACTGTCCAGCTGGAAGCCTGGCCAGGAAGGCAAACACAAGAATTGCTGACTGCAGTTGGAATGGAAAGGCTGTCATTTAGTTAGTCCTGGCTGGCAGGGACATGGCACCAGACAACTGGGTGGCTTTGGGAGCTGCCCATGGAGGGCATAGGGATGATTCAGGAGGAATCATTCGGTAGCAAATCCTGAAAGGGTGGACTTACAAATAGTCTGTCTTTGCAAAGCTGACCAAATCCTCAGGAAAACCATAATTGCTGCTGAAAACCAAGGACTAGGCCTTTGGTTTGGCCAGACTCATGTTTGTTCAAATTAAGACTCTACACTAGAGTGACTCCACACTGTTCTTGTCAAGGCTTTTCTTTACAGAGGCAAATGCCTGAGCTTGGAAGGAAGACAGAAGGAGGACTTGGGCTACAGGGAGCTCTTGGAAGAGCTCAGGCAGATGGAACATGTTGGCAGCTGCACATTTCCCTTGTCCTTCCATAGGGAACTTGTCACCTCTTCTGGTAAAGCACTTCTGAAGGCATCTAATCTCTAAAAGTTGTGGCTGCCCCATCCCTGGAAGTGTCCAGGGCCAGGCTGGATGGAGCTCTGAGCACTCTGGGTTAGTGGAAGGTGTCCCTTCCCATGGCAGGGGGGGGAACAAGGTGAGCTTTAAGGTCCCTTCCAACTCAAACCATTCCATGGTTCCGTATCTAGGGAGGGATGCTGACCTCACCCCTGGAGTGCTGAGGAAGTGAACCTGTTGCTTGTTAGGACATGATCTTCTGAAGTTTATTCCCTACCTCTGCTAAGAAATTGTCACCTTTTAATTTTATTTTTTTTCTGGCTTAATATGAATCTGTCAGTTCTTAATCAGCTTTTGCCTTGCAGGAGATAAAAGCCATTTGTCACCTGGTACCTTTCATATGAAGGTGCTGGCATCCAATAATTAGGGCCCCAGTGCAGTGTCAGTGCTCTTGGAGACCAGTTTTAGTTCCAAGGGAGGATCTGAAGGAGAATCCGCTTTGGATTCAGTTCACAGGTTTTAGTTTGGTGCATGTCTGGGCTTGGGAGGGGCAGGGTATGGCAGGAATGTATCTGTGCTCAGTTTCTTTGCAAAACTGAGTGGAATAGGTGAAGAATTTGTTCCAAGGAGTTTGGATATTTCCTGCTACTCTGAATTGTTGTGGAAAAATACCTAAGGCTGCTAAACAGCTGCTGCCTTAACAACAGGGAACAGAGAACGTGGGCTGTGCTCAGGCTCTATCAGGCAGTGGTTTAAAGGGACGTGGCTAAATAGTTGTCCTGATGTACTTGTGTTACTTTCCATTTGCTCCTTACTGGTTTCACATAGTAGGTTATTGTCTTTTTATTATTATTTGAGCCTTTTTTCCAAGTGTTTTTCACTTTAGTTTCATATGTTTTCAGCAAGAGAGCTTGAAATTACAAACTCTTTTATGGAAGCACTGGCGTTATGCAACAATTTCTCTCTCGGTGCTGCCTTCCACTCTCTAGCTGTGTGTGCATCAAGGAAGGGGTGCTTTGGTTTTGCTGAGGAGGTGAATATTCAAGCTATACCAATTAAGCAATGTGCTTGCACCAGGAAAATGCTGATCTGTAAAGACAATAGGTGTTCATTACCACCAGCGTGTGCTGCTCGAGCAGAAGGGAGAGCTAGCTGGTAAAAACACTGTGAGAAAGTGCTGAGACAGCACTGCAAAGGCATAGGAGAGACTGAGTGGCCTTGCAGAGCTGACCTACTTTGCACTTTTCTTGCTCAGTAAATCTCACAGAACCCTAACAAGTGCTCTGGGTATGCCTTCCCCTTTGGGCTCTTTTCCTCTGAGCTCCTCCAAGTTGCAACAGTCACTGGACCATACTCGTGCTGCTCTGAGCTGATCTTGCTTCCGTGATCCTTGGGTGGTTATTAATTTGCATTATTCTGTAGCACACATTATTCTGTGTTTAGGAAAAGCCTCTTCCCAGGGGTCTGTAAAGCACTGGAACACAGGGAAGTGGTGCAGTGCCCATGCTTGGAAGTGTTGAGAAAACACGTGGATGGTCCTTTCTGTTCCTTAGAAGCTCTTCCCCAAGCAAAGATCCCTGGATCAGTGGGATTCATTTTGTCTTGCGTAGGGAGAAGTTGATAAGAGGAACAGCCCAATCACTTACACTTTTATGATATTCTTTCGCCTCTCTGATCAACCCCACATCACAGTCTGCACTTTTAGACGGATTTTAAGAATGTTCAGTGAGACAGTGGTGGGCATGATGTGTTTAGAGCCCAAAGAGGGTGGGCAGAATGCACCAAGGATTTCAGTGACCTATTAAAGGTAATTTGTGAGGCTAAGCCAGGTGGGCAGAGCTCCTGTCCGATGGTTCTTAAGAACATATGCTGATAGTTTGAGAGTTTATATATCCTTCCAGCACTGGCAGATTGAGCTCTAGCAGGTTCAGTGAGGCTGTTTTGTCTCCCCTGGTGTGATCCCTTATCTGAGGATGTGTCTTGCCTTTCCACGTCAGCCAACTGGGATGTCTCTGTCCTTGTTAATGGACCAGCATCTTCAAGTCAAACTGTCTTCAGTGGACTCAGAAGCCTTTCAGGTTCCCTCCTGCTCCCAAAGCTGGGCATCTCCTTCACGGTTTTCATCCAGAAGTGTCTGTGCTGAGCCTTTTCTCCTCAGCACCACCTGAGGGGTGACATGAAGGGAAAGGCACTCCCTTGTTTTATTAGAACTGAGTTTCAGACTGATGAAAGTTTTATGTCCCAGACTGGAAAAAAACCTAAAACCCCTGGGGTTTTCAACCACAGCCTGTGCTATATTTAGAATGTCTTAAATCACTCCAAGCTCCGGTTTTAAAGGGGTTATTATAGAGTGTATGCATGTATTTATATGTGTGTTTGGTTTTTATTGTGGAAGACTGGTCAACAGGGATTTTGTGGGTCTCTTTGGCAATGATGAAGTAACTAAAGTGCATTTTGAGGGAGGGAAAGAAACTGTAAGAGCCAAGAGGGGCAGAAATGAAGGAGGTCAGAGCCTTATTCTCTATAAATTACTAACCCTTCTTCCCTCACTGCTCTTGCAAACCTCAGCCTTTACCTCACAAAGGTGGAAGGCTGCCAAGGGAAAGCATATCAAGAGATTACACCAAAACCCCTCCAGTCTTTGCAGAAACACATGAAAAGCCAGAACTCCTCCTGGACTGCCCTGGAAGGTTCTAAGCAGTGCCTGGAGTGACTCACCCAGCAGATGATATGCAAAGATTCCCCTCTTGTCCTGTATTTTCCAACCTGCCAGACAAGTGAGCACTTTGTAGGATAGAAGTGTGTATACCTACACGTGTATATGTGCCATAGCAACAGAATTGATCATGATTTAAGGGTTTCCACGTCAGCCAAGCAGAGAAAGTGCAGCCCTCTGTAGCGACAAGAAATACCAGAGATATTCACAGCACTGCCAGCTCTCGGTACTCAGTTTTAAGCCCCATAATTTTGGAAACTCAGTTTCCTCTTCTGAAATTTTGAACTTCTCTTCATATAATTAGGTGACATGGTGGGAATTTATTTTTCTTTCCAGGTTTGTGACCTTTTTTTCAGCCAGGTTCCCTCCTTTGGGGGAGGGAACTTCCCGGAGTGACTTCCCCTTCTGCCAACCCCAGATATTTGGGAGAGTACCATTCCAAATTAGCATATGCTTGTATTTATGTGTGTATTTACAGTCCGTGTGATTGAGGTGTCCCCTGGAAGCAAACACAGCGCTCACACATCTGTAAGCAGGCGTGTGGTGTCCCTTGCAGGCCCTGCCAAGGGCAGAGTGGAACAGCAGGACACTAAGGACGAACATGTGCTGCTGTGGGAATGGGCAGTTCCTGGACTTGCTGGAGCAGCACGTAGGAGTTTGGGGAAATGGGATTTTCCAGCAGTAGGGAGGCTTGTGGGGAAATGAGTGGAATTCAAACTTCAGTTTGAGTCTGACTCTGTTGGGATGTGACTAATTTACTACAAAAGTCATTGCTGGAGGTAGAGGAATTCTGTGCCCAGCCATTCCTTTTTCAGTTCCATGAGGGAACTGGTTTAGTTTCCAAGTACTTTCTGTTACCAGCCCAGAGCCAGCTCAGAACAGCCAGTTTAGAAGAGCACCTGTCAGTAGGACATGAGCAATAAGGGCACTTCATGAACTGCGTGAACTTCTGGGTGCAGAAGTTGTGCAGAGGATTTGCACCCTGAAGTGAACGTCACAGAGACAGACTGGTTTGGGTGGGGAGGGACCTTAAAAATCATCCAGTGCCACCCCCTGCCATGGGCAGGGACACCTTCCACCAGCCCAGGTTGCTCCAAGCCCCGTCCAACCTGGCCTTGGACACTTCCAGGGATCCAGGGGCAGCCACAGCTTCTCTGGGCACCCTGTGCCAGGTCCTGCCCACCCTCCCAGGGAAGAATTTCTTCCTAATTTCCAATCCAACCTTGCTCTGTCAATGTGAAGTCATTCTCCTTTTCCTGTCACCCCAGGCCCTTGGAATTATTCTCTCTCTGCGTTTCTTGTAGCTCCCTCAGCCACTGGAAGGCCACAATGAGGTCACCCCAAAGCTTCTCTTCTCCAGGCTGAACAATCCCAGCTCTCCCATCCTTTCCTCCCAGCAGAGCTGCTCCATCCTCTGCCCATCCTGGTGCCTCCTCTGGACTCTCTCCAGCAGCTCCACGTCCTTCCTGTGCTGGACCCCAAGGCTGGAGCAGCTCTGCAGGTGGGGTCTCACCTGAGGGGGCAGAGGGGCAGAATCCCCCCCTTTTCCTGCTGCCCACACTGGGGGACCAGCCCAGGGCACGGGGGGTTTCTGGGCTGGGCCATGTCCAGCCTGTCCCCCATCAGCACCCCCAGGTCCTTCTCCCAGGGCTGCTCCATCTGCTCCTCCCCAGCCTGGGCTGGTACCAGGGGCAGAATCATTGAACCTGATGAAATCCCCCTGAGCCACTGCTCGAGTTTGTCCAGGTCCCTCTGGAGAACATGTTCTTTCTTCTCCTCAGTCACAGAATTAGAAGGAAGCTCTTTTGATGTATGGTCAGCATCCCATCGCTGTCAGGTTTGGTGTTTTGTGTCCTTGTATGTGAGTTTTGCTGCAATATCCGGATATTCCACATCTTCCTAATGGTGTGGCTTTGGCTTCTGGCCTGGGAAACTGTGATGAGCTCCTGCCTCAGCCTTACATAGTCAGACAATTAGTAGAGAGAAAGAGGGAGGGGGGAGAAATAGGTGTGCTGAGCCCTGGAGCTTTTCATGCTTCCTACAGAATGTCTCCTTTTCTTGGCCGTGGGGGAATTTCCATCCCTGCACCCCCTGCAATGCCCTTGGGTTTGTTAAGGCGTCCCCTCTCTCAAAGGGCTGTCTTTTAATTGAAAACTTTGCCACTCTGTATATATTTGGTGCATGCCCAGGGCCTGAGTCAGAGCCGTGCACGCAGGTTCCCCTCTGCTGCTCCTGATTAGAGGCTGTGATGGAGCAGAGCCTGGAATGGCTCCCACTGGATTCCACCGTGTCTGGACTTCCATGGAGTTAAAAATCCCAGACCCAGGAGTGCAGTTTATTGGAGTGGACTTTCACCTTGGCTTTGGAGCTGTGGGAAGCACAGCTTCTGCATGTCCAAAGCCAGGGTGGAAGCTGGGGCACAGCTTTCTAAATGTCTTTGCTATTATATACTTAAAATTAATTACTGTGATTTGTTTCAGATGTAATTGCATAGATTAGGAATAATTTTACTCATTACAGAAGCACTTCAATCTCCTTGTAGTCATGATTTGTATGATGTCATTCCCTCTCACTTTTAAGACTTCCAGTCCTCCAAAGTAGTTGGTTTCATATCAGATGGTGCCCCAAATTCCTTGCAGTGAAAGGATCTGTTCTGAGAGGGATTTGTTGGGTTTTGACCAAACTGATTCCACCAAATTTCTCCCTGAAAATCACGTTTATTCTTGCGCCTGTGCTTTTTATACAATTTATAACTAACTCAATGTGACTGAGGATTTTAAAACAGAAAAGCAGAAAAAAAGGGGGAAGCCCTCTGGATTTGTTCAGTCTAGAGGGTAATAGCCCCTATTTTTATGCTTAAACTACTTTTAATGTAAGTAGGTTCAGGAACATGTAAAACTTGAAACTGCATTTTAGCACAAGGTTTCGGTTGTATAAACAAGTCCTTATGATTCAGCCAGACTTCATATTTCTGAGCTTAAATCTGTCTCAGTGTTAGAGGTAAACCAGAAGCTGGATTTAAACCAAAACTGTTACCAGTTTAATCTTTTGCTTTTACTACTCAGCCAGTGCTGGTCTTACATTTTTGGATGTAATTAAGGAAAGCACTTGTGCACGTTCCCAGCTTTCAGCTGAATGACGTACTTAAATTAGTCATATTGTTCATGTTTGGCTGAGTTAGGACTCTAATCTTAACTTTTGCAATACAAAACCCTGTCACTTCTGTGAAAATCTGCACTCTGGCAGCCTTTGGCTTGAAGGAATGGGTTAATTACATGTTAATCCTGCACATGTTGAGGACTTGGGAGAGCTCCTTTGTGCCTGCACAGCACCAAAGGGAGGGTGTGGGTTGTGCCGGGTGGGAATGTCACAGCATGAGGCTCTTTGTTTGGAAGTTTGGGACATCTGATAGCTTCCACTGCTGGAAGTCTACAAGCTTGGAATTGTGTCCAAAGGCTTCCAGTTGGGGAAATAATTTTAAATTTACAATTTACCTGACTTCAACTCCCTTGGAGAGCGCCACTGAGGTTCACTGAATTTTCAGGTTTTTATTTATTTTAGATATTCAAATGTACAGCTTTTTAAAGCCAAGCAAGACCCTAATTTCCATTCCAGATAGTGTATTTAAACACACGAATCTTCAGTGTCTTTAGTGTCACAACATGACTTCTGTCACCTTAACTTCTGTGGTTTTACTGTCCTGATCAGCTGGAAAATGGATCCTTCAGACCCTCAGAGCATTGATACCATTGCCAGCTACTTTGTGACAAATATTTGTCCCAGGACACAAATATTTGGTGGGAGCTTCTTAGTTTGTTTTTCTTTTTTATTATTATTGCTGCTGGTGATGTGGGTTTCTTTTTCCTTTTATAAGTTCATCAGTTGTTATTCAGTACCTTTATCAGTATAACATGGCATTGTGCTAAATAACAGGTTTTCTGTGGAATTTACAGAGTGGCTGAAAGCCTTGCATGAACTTGCTGGGAGCTACTTATTAACCATGACTGTTTTTACTCCTGTCTTCTTTGGTGCCTTAAATCAACATATCAAGGGCATCAAAGCTTGTCACCACAATCTTTAATTAGACAATGTTCTAGAGAGATGCACTTTTAAAAAGCTGGGATAGAACTCATCACTGTATGATTTCTGGGAGCAGTGACTTTCAGAAAGTTATGGAAGTAAGTTTGGAAAAGACCTCTAGGATCATGGAGTTCAGCCTTGCCTGGCTTTGAAGCAGCCCTTGGGTTTAGCAGAAAAATGAAGGCCAAATATTTTGACATACAGAAAAATCATGACTGGAGGGAGAGATTATTTAGGGAGAAGAGTTCAGAAAAAGCCCATGTTTTTTTGTTTGTTTTTTGTTATTATTGCAGTGGGGAGGGATCAGCTTTTTGAAGTCCTGTCTAGTTTAGCCAGAAGCTGTTGGTTGTCGTACAGTAAATCAAGATGTGCAGTTTCCAAGGAGAGTCATCACTGTGAGAGTTCTGAGCCTGGAACTGGATTCTGTGGGGTCCTGCCCTAAATACCACAGGGTTTTGTCCCCGGGGAAAACAACAACTATAACAATAAAAAATTCCTGCCTTGCCCCCCAGAAATAAAAGAAAAAGGGAAACTGAAAAAGCCCCCCAGGAACAGATATTTATAGTTGGGACTTTTCTACCACAAAGACCTTTATGCCATATCTTCATGTCCAAAAGACCTGTAAGAAGAGGATGAAATAGGAAGTTGCTCATAGTTTCTGACAAAATGTTGTTTGGTTATTTTTTTTTAGCCCTTTTGGTAAATGCAGTTTTGCCTGAGCAGCTCAAACCCCACCCAAGTCAGGAGTTACCCCCAGGACACTTATCTGAAGGAAACCACAAATACTTGGTGTGTGTGAGGTCCTGGGGAGTGTGTGGTTATAACCGCAAGTGTTATCTTGAAAGGGTTATTTCTCTCAGTCAAAACTAATTTGGGATGAAGTGAATGGAGTGATTTGCAACGGTGTAGATAAAGTCCCATAAAACTCCTCACTTCTGGGTGAGAAACTGCCATTTATCAGAAAATAACTGGCTTAGTTTCCAGTTGATAATTTTCCCTGTGGTAAAAACAATTATTATCGTTGGCTTTCCAGTTTCTCTCTTGCTGTGGGGTAGCAAATCCAAGATAGTCTGGGATTTGTTTGCCAGATTATCTGTTGAGTAATTAAGTTATTGTGGGAAAATGCACCAACAGGAGGATGAAGGGGCTTCTCATGTAGAGAAATTGAACAAATGTCTGTGTTTGGAGAGACAGCTGAGAGGTATTGAAGAGCTGAATGGAATTAAAAGTGGGTTTGGAAGGTGTTTAGGTGGCGTACAGGAAGGAAAGTATGAAGGAAAGACAAGATGGAAAGGAAAAATAGATACAAAAGTACGGAATTTCTTTATGGAAAAGCCTCAGGGACAACTTGGGAAATCCCAGGCATTGAAATGAAGCAAACCAGGCTCAGGCTGTAGCAGCAAGTGTTGATTTGGACATGACAAAGGGCTGAAGTTTCAAGCAAGTGTTTTGGGGCACCTTCATCAGTGGGACTTTGTTTCTTCACAGCACCCACGGTTCTGACCTCCAAGCGTGAGCAGAAATTCTTGTCTGGCACCATGTACACCTCTCAGTGCCTCTGCTGTAAGAATTCCCAGCCATTCCAAGGCTTTGGGACTGTCTGGGGTACAGCGAGTTCTTGGAATTGAATATCAGACTCTTCTCCTCCTCTCTGGGCCCCTGATTTCAGTCCTAAGGTTCAAATAAAAGAAGAAATCTCTACAGATTAAAATTGTGTCAT
>VWZG01011753.1:389477-437375 GCA_013396735.1 Grallaria varia | reverse complement strand
AAAAAAAAAAAAAAGAGATGGGTACGTGAAGTGGGAATGAAATTGTGGGGCCGAGGAGGTCAAAGATTCAAGGTAGGAATTTATTCATAGTCAAAACGTTTAAATGGGCAGGAATATGTACCACAAAGAAAGGCCAGAGAGGAATAAAGGGATAAAAGGAACCAGTAAAATAAATAATTTCAAATTTAACTGGTAAGGATAGTGGTGCCCAAAAGCACTGGGGAAAACCTGCTGCGAGTCAAGAAGTGTAACAGGAAAAGGACAAAGGTGAGGAAGCAAAGCTTCAGCCAAGCTTGAAAATAATAAAGAGAGGGGGGAAAAAAGCAACGTATGAGAACAAGAAGTCTGATAATCATGCAATGAAGACTAAATACATGACCTGAAAATGTGAACATAATTTACTTAACATTGGGAATTAGACCAAAATCTTTGTTAAGCCATAAGGAGAACTTACTGGTAATGAGAAAACCCCAAGGGATTTGTAGTTCCAGAGGAAGAGTCCCAAAGGCCATCAACAGAACATGCTTGTGAAAATACTTATTCCCATTCAAGTTGGGGAAATCTCCTCAGCTCTGATTTGTAACGTGCTGGTGACTTGCCAATAGAGCTGCTGGTCTGGGAGTACAGTAATGATGGAGCTTTGAAATTATCTTAATTACAAGAGAGCACCCCACTGCTGCCAATGCCATCAGAGATGTGTGACTGTTTCATAAAAGACGGTGGTTTCCATACTCTTAATTTATGGATTTGGGATCCAGAAACAAAAGGGCAAAGGACTTGCAAAATAGCTACTGATTTTTCATCTCTTCAGTTGAAGGTGAGTTTTCAATTTTGGTCATTTCTCCTGCTAAGCCAAGAAAACAACCTGTGCAAAATGGGCAGTGGGGGCTGAAGGGGGGGTGCATTCAGACCTCCCACTGGCCGTGCCCCACTCTGCTGGGGCTCCAGGCTGCTTTTTAATACCCAGCACTGCTTAAAATGCTCCTCAGGCTTTTAACGACCCTCCAGAAATACAAACCTGTCTCCAGCGCCGCTCTCCCCTGGGGCCTCTGACTGATGGAAGTGTCATATTTAGCCAGAAGTCTAGTGTTTATTTCTGATGTTATTCAGCTCCTTGCCTTTCACTCTTTCCCTTGTTTTCTTAACTGCTTTTCAACCACTCCACTTAATTAGGAGGATTAATAGCTCTCAGTGACGGAGCCTTCCTTTCCTTTGAGCTGTGTGCAATTAAAAATACCCTGGCAGGAGGAAGGGTGGTCCTTATGGCTCAGACTGCAGGATTAGGTGTTTGAAACACAAGCTATTGTGTGACAACTTAGTCCCTTTGTTCCCTATTACGAATTCGGGATAATTATTCCCCTTTCCACCCCTTTCTTTGTGTACCTTGTCTGCTTAGACCTTGAGTTCCTGGGAAGGTGGTTTCTTCCAGTGTGTTTAAAAGCTCTTGAGAGGGATCTGTCACTTCAACAGCACTTGTGGCTGGAAGTCTCTAACTCTGTGTTTTCTGTCTTTTTTCTTTTTCTTTCTTTTTTTTTTTTTCTTTTTTTTAATTACCTTATTTTTCTTTTATGTCTATTCCCTTCCCCTCCAGGAAACACATTGGCCTTCCCACACACACCTGTTGTACTTGGCAGATACCAGACACTTCCAGCAGGCCATCATTCTCCAAAATGGTTTTCCTCAGCTTTGCTGCACTCATCAAATTGTCACCTCTTCTTTTTTTAGTGTCTCCATCCCAGGGCACCTGCCTTTCCCACGCTGATTGATCCCTTCCTACTTCAGGACAACTTTTCCCTTTATGACAAGGATTACAGAAGGGATTTTTTAGGAGTGGCTGGTATTTGTCTGGTTTTACACTTTAATTTGCAATTGAAGTGCAATTGACTGAAGTACAATTAATTTACATTAGATATTTACTCCCATAGATCCAGACAGGACTCTGAAAGGGCTTTATTTGTTTTGATTTGGGTTTTTTTTTCTTTTTTTTTCTTTTACTTGTGAGTTCCTTCACCAAAACACTGCTGCTTGGATTATCAATATTTAATTCTCCATCACAAGGGCAGGCAAGTGTTCTTCACACCTTCCACTCCAAATGTGACCTCCCTGAAAGCCGAGAAGCTTTTTGGTGGCAAAAAAAGGCATTAAATGGAGCGAGCTGTGCTTGAAATGCCAAAAAACCTGCAAAGCCATCATACAGCAAAGGTTCTGCAGTGCTGTAAATATTTCACTTGCTGGGCACTACCCTGGAATGCCAAAGGGTTCAAGCAAAGAGGCTCCAGCAATACGTTACATTTCTTGCAAGAGCTGGGGAGGTCCTTTTTCCATTCCAGCCTGCATGTGAGGGGAATCAATTATCTGAGGCCTCTAATTACCTTTCCTTAAGCCTCCAGAAAGACCTGCACCAGTGCCCTGTAGCCAAAAAGCTTTCTTCTTTTCCTCCTCAATGGGTCATTATGCTGTTCTGTCACTCCAGAGCCGTTCTGGCCACGAGGGCAAGTTTGCTCTTGACAAGTGACATTTATTGCTTGAGACAGCCGAGGGTGCCAATTCCCCCTCGCTTGGGGAAGGTGATGTTTGTGAAGAAACAGGGGCCAAGCTCCCGTCCATCACTGCAAGATGAGCTAATCTTTCCCCCCAGCCCCCGTGTGGAGCTGGAGGGACAACCCCGAGCCTTCTCCTGCCACCCAACGCCGGCGGAGAAGGAGCCCAAGGGTGGCTTTGGCAGCTGCATCCACCTCTGGTTCTCGGAGCTTTGGGTCATTGCTGTGGCTTTGCCCCGTTGCCCTCCAGGGTCCCACAGAACTGAGTTAATGGGATTCATCCCCGGGACAAACTGGATGCAGGCGAGGGAATTGTTCCTGGCTAAACCCTGGAGTTAAAGCAACGCTTCTGTTCGGTGGCCTGCTCATGGAGCTCCGGCTTTCACCGAGCTGGAGCAGGAGAGGGAGGGGAATAAAGAGTTTGAAAACAAAAAAAACCCAAAAAATTAAAAAATAATGGCATGAAGATTTTTAAAAGCAAAAAAAAATAAAAAAAATAAAAAAATAGTTGCATGAAGATTTTTAAAAGCAAAAAAAAATAGTTACAGAAAGATTTTTAAAAGCAAAGAGAAGTTACACAAAGATTTTTAAAAGCAAGAGATATAGTTGCAAGAAGGTTTTTAAAGGCGAGAGACATAGTTGCACGAGGGTTTTTATAAGCAAAAAAAAATAGTTACACAGAGATTTATAAAAACAAGGTAAATAATTGCACGGAAGTTTTTTAAAAGGAAAAAAAGTTGCACGAAGGTTTTTAAAAACAAGACAAATAGTTGCATGAAGGTTTTTAAAAGGAAAAAGAAATAATTGCACAAAGGTTTTTAAAAGCAAGAGAAATAGTTGCAAGAGGGTTTTTAAAGGCAAGCGAAACAGTTGCAGGAAGGTTTTTAAAAGGAAAAAATGGTTGCACAAAGGTTTTTAAGGGCAAGAGAAATAGTTGCACAAAGGTTTTTAACAACAAGAGAGATGCCAAACTTAACTTGTGCTTCTTCATTCACCATGTTTCGCCTGTTTCTTTGGAGCCAAGTTCCACCTTCTGATTTAAAGCCTGTTACTCACCCAGTTCTGTACAATGCATAAGAATTTTGTGATATCCGGGGCAACAGGCTGTGGTGTTTTAAGCTTTATTTTAATTCACAGAAAATCAATATGAGAGATGTGAATGGTGCAGGTCACATTAGGCATTGTCTCAAGTCTCCACCGTGCTGGCTGGGGGGTGTTCCCTTGAACACTTGTGATTTATTTTGCTTTTATAATTTAATAGACAAGTAAAAACTGAGTTTTCAATGTGCACCCCTAAAAAATATATTTATGGAATGGGATGGGTCAGCAATGATGGGCAGCCCTTAAAAAAACCTCCTGATAAAGGCAAAAAATGGTTTTAGAGTTGTCTTTCTCACTGTGCACCATCAGCATAGGACAAGTGCTGCTGCAAGGTCTCTCATTTATCCAAAGCCAGGGTGGTTTCCTTTCTGTATTTTGGGGGGTGGTGGGGTGGTGGTGCTTTTTTTGTCCATAAATTGCTGCTGAACCTCTCACAATGACTTCTTTCCTAAGCAGAAACAAGCCCGTGGCTATGAGGTGCTGTGGGTGGCACGTGGGGCAATTTTCTAATGACAAATTGTGTAATTACTGGCACTGCTCAGGTATTTTTCCACCAAAGCTTTTTCTCCTCTGATAATTGAAACGAATTAAAAGTTCTTCTCTAGGAAGAACCTTATATTTTTAAGTGGTACTCAGAATTCAGGATTTCTGTTGGACGTTTTCTAATTTATATTTCAATTTTCCTGCGGAAACCATACACCTTATTTTAGAAAAAAACCCTGCAAATGTTTGACACCCCAAGCTTGGAGTAATCATTGTATTTCTTAAAATGTTTCTGCTAAATAGTCAAAGAATAAATTCTCATTTATGTGCCTTCTTAATGAGGAATTAGTAATTATTGACCCAGGACTTCATACATGCAAACCTCTCAAAGTATCTCCGAGCTTCAGGATAATTTAAAATTAATGACTTGCTGCGACGATTCCTCGTAATGAAAACAATTCCCAGCTCCACAAGCTAAATTTGCCCTTCCTCGTGCTGAAGAACTTTTTGGTGGCAGAGCTTTTCCAAAGTAGGTCAGTGAAACAATGCGGGGATGTGTGTGGGGAGGAAGGGAAGCCCAAAGAGGAGCAGGATGGAGATTTGTGCCCTGGTTAGTACGTTAGCTCAGTTAATTGCTGCTCAATTCACAGACCTACTTTGAAGCGCTGTCTAATTGCCACCAAGGGTAAAAAAAAACCAAAACAAAACAAACTAAAAACAACTCTGTCCAGGACGTTCGAAATAATTTATTGAGGGGGAAAGGGTGTAAGTCTCCAACTGAACTTGCCAGTGAAGAAATTGAATGCGGGGCCCCACTCAAGGAGTTCCTTCTGCTGCTGGAAATAGGATGGTCCGGGAAAAAACTTTGTTAGAACAGAATTAGGCCTGAGGACTGCACAGCTTCTGATGTGATGGTGCTGTGGTGGAGTGGAGACATCACAGAATGTTTCCTGCTGGGAGAATTTTTAGACATCTCTTTTAGCTCCCTGTGGGGGAAGAGTGGCCCAGGAGGAAATTTATTCCATGTGGATCTCGTGCTGAGATTTATTTTTATAAAATGGAAGAATTGGCTTCTGTGATGCTTTTTCTTTATTTCACAGTGAACTTGGAATTAAAATGTGTTTTCAGACCAGAGCTTAGAGGGTAATTTTGTTGTAAAATATGGTACAAAATTGAGAAAGCTTTTATCATCCTGCTGGTGATGTCCTTGTTGGGTCCTTGCAGCTCTCCAAGGAGTTCAGGACCATCATCCACTCTTTGCATGGGAGACAAAGACCCCTTGATTTGTTTGTGACCCTCAACAGGCTGCTGGAAATTTGTGTCTTGGCATGGAGGGAGTTGACACTTCTAGGTGGACATTAAAAGCACAATGGGAAGAGTCAGAACCACCTTCACACCTTGAGAATGACTCTGACTACAGGTGAAGGTGCAGGCGATTCCTACTTTTGGATTCAAAACGTTTCCTGACATTCCCATTCCAGAGCTGAAGTTATAGCTGTTCTCACACCCTCCCCAACCGTGCTGGGCTCCTTCCGATTCTATGTGATCCACTTGTTGGTAATTTTGGGGGTTTATGCCCCAAACAGAGCAATTTGACGGTCTCTTTTTCCAACTGGAGAGGTAGAAACCAAGAAGAGGAAGCCTTTTAATGCAGCACATGCGATTAGACCAACTTGAAGATCTCATTACAAAGCAACGGAAGCAGCTTTTGCTGTTCCAAGAGTACAAATGTTGCCTTTCCAATTGCCACGTGTTCAAGCTGACATCAGTCCCTGTAAAAGAAAACACTGTGCTGTCCAGTGAAACGGGAGGTTTCTGCTGCTGAAATTCCATATTATTTGAGAAAATCCAGGAGATCAAGGCTTTGCCTGAGTCCAGTAGATCCAGAAGGGCACCCTGAGCGTTCCCAGGACAGCAAGTTGTGAGATATAACCCATCCTGCAGTGGCCTGGCCCAGCTCCCTGGGGAAGAAGCTGAAAGAATGAGAGGAAATCAGGAGGGGACTGGGACAAGGGTGTGGAGAAAGAAACTGGGTTGGAAGTAGAAGACGAGACACTTTAATCAGGAACAGGATGGATGAAAGAGATGGGCTGTCTGAGCAATTGTTTTCCTCTTTATTCTTGGCCTGGATCTAGACATCTAGACATTCAAATTATGGTTTTAGTATTTTCCATTTTTCTCTGGAATGAGACAACCTCTTCTACTTATTTTGCTGCATTAGGTCACTTGTAGCTTGGCCTAAGTAAAGCAATGCAGAGTCCTAAAGATGGTGTTCCTACCTCTTCTTGAGGCAGACTATAGAATCCTAGAATGTTTGGGGTTGGAAAGGACCTTAAAGACCATCTCATTCCAACCCCCTGCCATGGGCAGGGCCACCTTCCACTGCAGGTTGAGATACTCAGCCAGGTGTAAGATTCTGGCTTGGTTTTCTCTTTCCTGAAAAGGTTCAAGCCTGTGCCTCTTGCATTCCAAGCAGGCACTGTAATGGTGAGGTTATAATATTGAATATAATATTCTTCCTGCTGGGACAAGGACGATTTCCAAGTGGAAGTGCTCCTGGGGGGTTTCAATGACCACCTCAAACGTAGGCATTTGGAGACTGGGCAGAGCAGGGTAGTGAACCCTCATTCTTGTGTGTTTGCTTTCCCTCGAGCTGGTTGGGGACAAATATCAAAGCACCCCCCTGTCCAGGGGGGTATTTTATGTGCTTTCCTGTCAGCTGGAATGATTTGGTGAAGTTGACTGAACCTTGGGATCATGAGACTGACGTTTTCAGTAGATCTGGTGGTCATTGGGATTACAACTTGGTGTTTTTAACTTGCAGACAGGAAAGAATAATTGAAGGCTGGTGGTGTCCAAATGGGAGAGAGTCAAAGAAGGGGTTTCTGGAAGAAACTGGGACTTGGCATGAAAGAATCTGACTCCAGCTTTAGCAGGATGTCTCCTTCCTGCAGACCATGAAGCTTTCCTGGTCCCAGCACCACCTGATTACAGAGAACCCACCTGGTGGTCCATAGTTGTTTAGGAGGAGCCACAGCCCCAGACTGGCTTCTCCATGGATTTTGGTGTATCCTTAGGTCCAACAGCTTTCAGGTTTGGTGGTGATTTATTGGTAATGGGCGTGAAAACTGATTTATTTCCGAATTTTCTTCTTGGAGCTGTTCTGAAGGCTTCACTTTAAGATGGTGGTTTAGGGAGAAGCAACAAGAGAGCACAAATGCCTTAAAGGGAGCAAGAAACTGAGTTCATCTGTTGCTATCCAAATGTCCTACAGAATTTATAAAGGATGACAATAATGGGATCTGAATCATTGCAAAACCAAAAACACAGTAAGGAGTGTGTATGTGGTTTCTTGAACAAACTCCCTGCACTCTGTAGCAGAATTATCCACTTCTATCAAATTCTCCTTAAAGGTGAACACATCTAATAGAGCCCTCTGGCTTCTGTTATTCTCCAATTTCACAGAAATAATATCTGGGAAAGAAGAAGAAAGGAATTGAACCGGTGTAAAAGTACAGCTATGCTTTGGGAAATTGGGCTTTTCAAATACCGGGTAAGATAAAGCATTTTCTTCTGAGATCTTGGCAGAGTGATGGCCTGCACAGAGCCTTTCCTTGGGACAGAGGTGGCTGGATCAGAGAATAAATGACACCTCCTGCCTGGCACAGGCTAAGCCTGTCAGCCCGAGGAGATGGAGGGGCTCTGGGGGCAGAGGGTTATCCAGGAACATTCCCAGCTGCAGCTGGAATGTAAATAGGCTGAGCTCCTCAAAGAAAATGTTATCTTGCCTTGACTTTAAATCCTCCGCTTCAACTTTCCTGCTGTGTCCTTGCACTGCAGCCCGTGGGGGAATCCGTGCTGCTCTTATCCCCCTCTGTCTCCCAGCCCTCTGAAACATCTCTCCCATCTTTTCCTGCCTTCTGCATCCCTTCCAGCCTCCACGAGCAGCCCTGGGAAGAACAGGAGACCATTAAAGACACCACTACAAAGAGCTCACTGTGCAAACCCCTCCAGTAACGGCCAATTACAAAGCCCAGTTGATCTCCCAGGCAGGAATTGCTGCATCTGCTCTGCAGAGCCCTCAAAGGTTGACATCGAACATGGGATCTCCTCTTCCCTGGGGCTTCTCTTCCCTTTCTCTTTCTAGCTTTTCCTTCTGTCACTGTTACCCAACACCTTTTCATCCACCTCCCCTACTACACACCGTAAAATTACTCCCTGTGTAGTCCCCATTCATTAACCTTCCTCTAGGGAACATAATCCCCTCTGGAAATCTGCAGCAGAGCTTTGCTGTCTTTAAAACACTTTCTCTTCCCTCTTTAAATTCCTCCCTCTCCTCTTAGAGCCCATTGAAAAGATATATATATATATAGATATGTATTCCAGCTGTTTAAATTAAATCTGTGGCATATTATAGTTTTTACTTAATTCAGAATTTATTAAACCATTCACTGGACCTTTTGTTTTTTTGAAAACTGCTTTTGCATTGAAAACAGACAAAGGGAAAAGGGGGCAGAGGAAGGGATCTGAAGGGCTTCCAAGAGAACAAACCCTCCCTCTTGTAGCTGTGGGTCTCATCTGGAATGTTCAGTGGTCCTTGCAGTGGTTTTGGAGCCCCTCAGATTCCACTGAGCAGACCCAGGACTGTGTCTGAGGCTGTAACAGGGAGATTTGTGATGGGCAGGGGAGGAAGGTTAGAAGACAGCTTAGACTTTTCCTACATTTCTCAAAATAACCTTGGCCTTGGCTTTGGAATTCGTCTTTCATCTGCCCAGCTTGTAATTTGTCTCTTCGCTTTGAATCCTTTGGTATGATTTGTTTAATCTGAACTTTTTTTTAAAATTGTGTAGGGGCAGATAAATCCAGTGAAAATCAAATAATGTTTAATTTGATTGTTCTTCAAATAATAAACAGGAATTGTGTTTGTTTTGGCAGCAAGAGGGAAAGGTCTTGAATGAGCATTTTTTGGCTACAAAGCCATGAAGAACAACACTTGGACACACAGGAGTGATACATTTTCTGTCTCCACTAAAGAGTTTGTGAATTGAATAGGAAAATTCTGCACCAGATCCCTTCGGCATGAGGGGATGGCTGAAGGAGGGAGCGGGCATTTGGGAGCCTGATTTTCCCTAATCCCCACTGCTTGAAGTGCAGATGTCAGGCAGCAGGTGTGACCTTTAACTTGCTCATTATAAAGTTGAAGTTCAATTCCTCTGATGTTTGCTCTTCCCTGGCTGCAATAAGGCTCAGAGTTTGGTGGGTGAAGTAATTCAGGCTTTTAGCTTTGTGAAGCAGGAGAATTGTAATTGTAGGGCCAAAACTGGGCTGTTTATGCAGTTAATGGCCTGGTTTAGTCTCCTGTACTCTATAAAAACATTAGCTCAATAATAGTCTTACAAGGATGTTTTATTTGCAATGTCTGGATATTTAGAGCTTCCCTCGGGTATTTATGTCCCTGAGGGATGACCAGCCTGGAACAGTCTGATGGAAACTGTAAAAAGCTGCAATGGAGAGGGGGGGAAAGAGTGTGTTTTCTTGAGGTTTCAGATTGAACTTCCTGATGTGTTCTTACATAAATGTTTAGAAAGATCCCATAAAGCTTTCTGTCCATTTTAGCTCCCTCAGCACAGAGGGGAAAGCCCTTTCTTTAGTGGCAACCAAATATTTTGGTGGCACTTTAACCACTTGTCAGGAAACAAACTTCTTCATCAAAACTTGTTTCCATGTGATTGGATAGTGTTTATATATTGCCTTTCCAGGCTAGAAGCAAAATCCCAAGAAGTCTGGGATTTAATCAGTTGTGAAGTGCATAAACTGAAACCAGGCACTTGGGGCCAGCAAAGAGACACTTTTATCTTTACCCAAACTGGGTGTTTTCTGCCTCATGGAGGGGAGGGCAGGGGCAGCACCTTCCCAAAGAGTGAAGCCTCAATTTTGGGACCAATGTTAGTCACTACAAATAGCTTTTGACACCTTTATACAATCCAGATGAATAAAACCCTGTAAAAATGGGTCTCTGCTTGCTCTGGTCGCCTTGATGGTCTTGTCTTCCTCTTACTTGTCTCAGCTGAGGGTACAAACAACAGAGCCCAGTTTTGCTTCTTACAAAGCCAAGGAAAACCCAACTGCAGGTGAGTTGGTCGGGGCAGGGATGCGTCTGAGGAGATGGGTGATCTTACCCAGGTCATTTCATTACGAGTTGTCAAAATAGGTTTTCACCACTTTTGCTGCTGCCTTTGGGAATCGATTCCACCACACTGGTTTGGTGACAGCTGCTTTGAGTTTGTCTGTGCTCAGACCTGTGCCCTTTTGTTACATCCTTAACCAGCTTTTGCTAAACTCCCTTGAGGCTGCACCTGATGCTCAGTAATTCCCTGATTCTCAGTAATTCCCTGATGCTGAGCATGACCATGGGTGGTTGCAGAGCAGCTCAGGGGCAGATTTTTTTCCCTGTGCATTCTTTGCCTTAATTCACAGTGGATGTCTTGGGTCAGATTTTAATTTCCACTGAATAGGAGGCATTTTCTCAATGCACTTTACCGTGCTAAAAATTCTCCAGCATTCATATCATGTTCAGCTTCTGCTTTTAACACTTTTAACATTTTGATTCAAGAGGACTAGTTGACTTCTGAGGGGGAAATGGACAACAGTTGAATTCAGCCACATCTGCTGCATGTGCTCCAATGATATGTGGGATTGGAGAGCCCCTAAAGGGAAAAATTGCAGGGGTCTATATAAGGATATTTCCTTTCCCTGGTGAAACAGAGAAATAGATCTGTCTGAGGAGAAGCAGAGTCTGTCTCTGTGGCTTTCTGACTGTGTTTCAGAGCCTGCTTAAGCCCCCTGTGTGTGAGTTGGCCTCTGTGTAGAAGCTGAGCAGCCCTGCTGATGTGGCAACAAGGCTGGGGCGTGAAAGGGGGTCCATGTGAGTATTATCTTACAGTAGGTTCGTGACTAGCCAGCCTCAGACATGGAATTATGGAATGGTAAAGTCATCTGGGGTGGAAGGGACTTAAACCTCACCTTGTCCCACCCCACTCTCATGGGCAGGGACATTTTCCACCCCACTGCCATGGGCAGGGACACTTTCCACCAGACCAGGTTGCTCCAAGCCCTGTCCATCCAGCCTAGATGGAGGTCCAACAGGGGTAGGAGCACCTGTCTGCTTGCGGAGAGTTCCGATGGGCCTTTAGAATGGCAGTGATGAAAGAGGGTGAGCACTGGTCCTGTGTGAAAATCCCGGTGCCTCCCTGCCCGTGGGCTGTGCCACAGCACTGAGAGCTGCCTAAGCACGGCCAAAGAGCTCAAAGAAATCCCTTTGCTGTGCTCCAATTGCATCCTACTGGGATTAAAAGAGGAAAGCAAGCAGTGGATCCCAGGTTTCAGCGACCCATTAGTGAGGAAGTGTCACATAATTCAGGCTTAGGGGTTTAGCTCAGATTTTAACTGCCTGTGTTTACAGCCCGGGCTTTGCTCTCTGGAGGAGTGATTTAGGTGGTGTTTTTTTAAGCAGCTGGTTGTGAGGGACTGACTCCCCTGCAAAAGGGAAAGCGTGAGCCTGGAAAATGCCAAATCTGAGGCTCTGCTGCAAAGAAATCCAGTACTGCTGTTTGGCCCCTGTGCATCCATGGCATTGTAAGTGGGGGTTCCTGGCTCCTGTTTGGAAAGCTGAGGCAGGAATGCCCCTGATTTACAGCTGCCTGATCTTTGGCTGATAAAATCATTTAAGCTCAATCCCAAATGATGAAGCCTACAAATGGTGGGCTCGCACTTTTCGATTCACGTGTCAAGAGTGGGGGTGGAAGAGGAGTTGTTGTGGTTCTGTTCTTCTCGTTTGCTTTTAACCTCAAAACCAGTTGGCATGGAAAAAGAATTCTCCAAGGGCTCTGAAAATAGCAAATCTGAATAAGCAGAATATTTTGCAAATGAGATAGCACAAGCACAGTATCTCAGCAGTGGCACTCAGAGAGGAGGAATATCAGCAGTCACCTCCAAGGAATAAAGGCATTAATCCAGGAGCAGAAAACGAAGAGGAAACACTGAAGCAGACACCTAAACATGACTCATTAGGGCCATTTGTCTCAATTAACGCAGGGAGACAAAGGACTGATTATCTCGGTGACACTGGGTCATGTTACAGCCACCAGCGTGAGTCACGGAGGAAATAGCCCCTTGTGAAGTGGGACATAAAGCCCTCCTTAGAGAGCAGCTGAACCAACAGTCTTGAAAGTCAAAATAAGGGGAGAAATGGTTAATTGATTAGAGCACAGGAACAAGGTCTCAGGGCTCCCAGCCCGAGCTCTGGCTTTGGGATGACTCACTGGAGCCCTGGGCAAGACGTTGAACATCCAAGGACGAACCTCCCCGTGTCTCTGCTCCCAAAAACAAGATAAATTAGATCTTCTTCCCCAGAAGGGCCATCTTTGCCTCTCCTGAGCACAGGGTCTCATAGTCATTACTGGGTTTGTGGCTCCTCGTTCCTGGGAGGATTCAAAATTTCTGACTTGCAGCTGCAAACTGGAGGATTTTGATGTTCCTCCTTAGGGGCAAAGAAGGGAGAGAGAAAGGAGCACAAATGGCATGGACAGGAGAGAGGGGAGGGAGAGCTAAAACAGGCAGGTAATGAGAGTCTGACCATTTGGGGCTTTTCATTTTGTTTCATGGTGACAGATAAAATGGATGTTAAATACGCTGTGTATGAGAACAAATGTTTCTCTTAATGAGCCATTGATGTTGCAATACAATAATTAATGTTGTTGACTTGTGATCTTCATAACAAACTTCTTCATTTCCAATTCCTCTTCCATCTCCTAGAAACTGGAGAGGCAGGGATTTATGAGCTTTACTCTTTTCCTGTTTAGCGGAAATTGATTTTTTTTCTTGATGGAGGAGGTTTAAAAGAGCACTTGCCCTTACTCCTCAGGCTGAGAAATGAGATGCTGCTCTTCTGGCTCACTTGTAGAGATAGGGAAAAATGGGGGAACGGATTTCAGCTGAGGCCAGCAGTGCTTTGGGAAGGGATTTTATTAGTGAAAGATTTGCAGAGACAGCAAGGTGGCAGAAAGAATCTTTGCTTTAGTGCTTTATGAAGGTGGGGCAGCTGTTTGCAGGGTTGCTTCTCTAGTGGAGACCTGAGGAATGTGGTTTGTTCTCTTTCTGTGTCTGTCCTCAGGCTGCTTTGGACTGTGACATCTTCAAGAGCTGGCAGAACCTTGCAGTCTGACTGGGGCAAAGGTGGATAGGATGAAGTGTTTTGTACAAGTCAGTCACTGGTGTTGACATCAAAGTGATTTATCCACAGGGTTGTGTCCTCTGGCTGGATGTGAGGCGCAGTCCCAGGGGCTCAGGGGAGTTCTGATGGTGTAGGGAGAAGAGGGGCAGCTCTCCTGAAACCCAGTTCTGCCAAAGCAGGGTAAATACAAAGGGAAATGCTAAAAAGTAAGGGAGAATCCCACTTTACACTGCACTGCTGGTCCCCTGCCAGCCTTTTTTAACATGCAAATTAAATGAGAATTGATTCAGAAGGAAGGATTTGCTGGTGGCCTTTCTGCTATCTCTGTGCCCCACCCCTTGAATAATTTCCTCCTTGGTGACTGCCCCACAGGCTCAGCTACACTGTCTTAGTAATGAGCGTTTAAAACACCTCAGCACTCACTTCTGAATGTTCCTTTTCCCGCTGTGGACCAGAACATTTCCTTTGCCCTAAAAGACTCTCCAGAAACCCTTTTTTTCGTTCTGCTTGGTTACCTGAGCCTTTGCCAGATGTCTTCTCGAGATGCCACCATCTAGAACCAGGCCTGTCAAACAACTCCCCAGTTACACCTTCAGACTGTCCAAGCCCTTAGGGAGTTTTACATCAGGCCCAGATCTCATTGTCATTATATGTTTCATTTCTCAGTAAAGCTTGTGACTCTTCTGTTTCTTCCCTGGCTTCCCCAGTCTCTTCTTTTCCTCCCCTTCCCCTGCCTTGCCTTCCTTACCCCTGAGAATGCAAAGCAGTAACAGCTCGTGACAGCCTGAAGGCCAAAGAGTAAAAAGATCCTCTATGAGCTCTGTGGAGCCAAGGGCACCTTTCTGGTGCAAGTGCAGGCAGAATTCATTTGCACTTCTCACACTGTGAGAAATCCTGAAATGAGCCAGTTCAGCTTCACAACAACAGGACTCCTGCCCTGTGTCCTGTTAGAAGAGCTGTTACCTGTGTGAGTGTGCTGGTTTAAAAGTAAACCTGCAGGAGAAATGAATCCAACTCAAAAGAGTTTAGAAGTCAGAACCACAATTTAATAAAAAGATTACAATAGATACACTGATACAAAGGAAAATTGGTTTCAGCCCTCAAAACCCAGTTGTACAACCCAGCCCCCTGGGGCACAAACAGAATGGTGCTCACCAGCCCCTGTGCTGAGCACCATGCGGTCCCCCTGAGTCCCAAGCAAAAAGAAAAGGAAAATCTGTTTTCCTTCCAGAAGGTTGGTGGTCGCAGTCTGGTTGAGAGTGGTAGTTGCAGTCCTGTTGAGGTTCTGGTCCTCCTCTCAGTCTGACGAGTGAGTGCCCCAAGTCCCCAAACCCCAAGCTTATCTACGCTTGGGTTCAGATGGGAACACCCAGTACCTGCCCTAGGGTGAGGGGTCTCACAATGGGCAATTTACTCAGTGAGTCACATGATATTTTGGTCTACTTGGTGGCCCATTAGCAGACATGACCCCTCAGGTGGGGTGTGAAGGTGTTAATGATTCCCAGAGGGGAGTTATCACACCTGAATCACTGGTGTGAAGACAGGGAACCCTCTTCTCTCTGTTTTCTCATGCACCCAGTTCATAGCCTGAGGTGTCAGGTGTGTCCTGGGCAGCTGCTGCAAACAATGCCTCATTAACAGTTCATGATAAATGGCAGAGAGGGTATGGAATACACAGTTCCAGTTACATTCCCACAGTGATAAACTGGTCCCAGCCACTATAACTAGGACAGTGAGCCACCCAGAGGGGGAACTGAAAACAGCCCCACACCAGGCAGGTCCAGCCTAGTCCAGCTCTAAGGGCAGGTTTTACCCTGGGGTTTGTTAACACAAGGCTGGCAATGCTCTTGCATTTCCCATTTCTGGGGTATTTCCATGAAATCCTGGGCAAGAAAAAGAGTGATCTGCCATCTCACGCCCTACAAATAGGGTGAAGTTTGGCATATACCAACTTTACAACTTCAACAAGTACCTTCCAGTAGCTGAAGGGGCCTATGGGGAAGAGGGACTGCAGTGACAGGGCAAGGGGGAATAGATTCCCACTGCCAGAGGGCAGGGTTAGTTGGGGTATTGAGGAGAAATTCTTCCCTGGGAGCGTGGGCAGGCCCTGGCATGGGTTTCCCAGAGAAGCTGTGGCTGCCCCATCCCTGGAAGTGTCCAAGGCCAGGTTGGATGGGTCTTGGAGCAACCTGGGCTGGTGGAAGGTGTCCCTGCCCATGGCAGGGGGCTGGAATGGGGTGATCTTTAAGGTCCCTTCCACCCCAAACCATTGTGTGAGTCCAAGTACATGTGACAAAACAAATAACATTTACACATCTGAATGAAAGGATATTTATAGAAAGGTTTGGAATGCATCTCTGAAGCTCAGTCTGGTTTTTAGAATCCCCCCCCACCTCCCGCCTTGTCCTGTGTAGGAAGCAATCGAGGCAGTCACAGGTTGGTGTTGTTATGGACACACACTGAGAGCATCTCACCTTCAGTGCTTTCTTTAGCACTCCCCTGCCCCAAAGCACCGTGGATGAGGAGGGGAAGTGGAACAGTCGGTGTCAGCAAGGACTGGCTGCCCAGGGAATGTACCTGGAGCATTCCAGGTGTGCTCCCAGGCTTCCTTTGGGGCTCCCTTTGGTTAATCTTTGGGTACCGCTGTTTCTTTTCCTGCTGGGAAAGGGGGAATTTCATTCCTTACTGCACAAAGCCACAGGTTTCTGAATGAAATGGAGATGTTAGCAGGTAATCCAAAGGAATGGGGCAGAGAATGCTCCAATTTCCTCAGGACTTGCCTGGGATGAAGGAGCCCTTTATTCCTTCCTATTTTTAAAAGAAACAAGGCAGTTTTAGTGTGTTTGCATTTTCCAGTCTATACCAAAGGGGATGTCTCTGTGTGGTCAGTACATGAATAGGGTGCCTTGCCTGTACAAACAGGTAATGATCATCCCAGCTTAGGCATAATTCTGAGTTTAACTTTTGATAGTAATGTGACCAAAAAGTATGAGGTAGGTAGTGTGTGCATGGAAGGGAATGATTTCCTGTGAGACTATAATGTCTTTAGCAGAAAATCTTCCTGGAGGGAGCAGGATCCTTGCAGATAGTTGATAGCTTTTCCAGGGATTCGTGTTGTAAAAGCCTTGAGTGTTCCTCAGAAAAGTAACTTAATGGTTGAAGTTGTGCTTTGTGTACAAAGTAATTCTGGGTCCAACATCACTGAGCACTTACAGAAACTCCTGGGTCGTTTCTCCTTGAGGTGGGGAAAATGCTTAACATACAGATGGGACAAAAGGTGGGAAAGCCTAAACACATTTGTAGGGAATATAATTGCAGCAAAAAGCCAGCATGGCATGGAAAGGCTGAGGAGAAGCCCACTGGTTAGAACTGCAGGATCACTCAGGTTGGAAAAGATCTTTGAAGTCATAGGACCATGGAATATGCTGAGCTGGAAGGGACCCACATGGATCATCAAAGTCCAACTCCTGGCCCTGCAGAGGACACTCCAAGAACCCCATCTTGTGACTGAGAGTGTTGTTCAAACACTCCTTGAACGATCTTCAAAGATCAACCCGTAACCCAACACTGCCAAGTGGTTCCCGAGTGCCAGGCCCTTGCCCTGGAGGTGAGGGCACAGTGGAACTCTGCTCCCCCTCACTGCTTAGATTGTTTTTCCTAAAACACAGCAAGGCAGGACCAGGCAAACAGGGAACTGCTGCCTGGCCAAGCTTTTTCACCAAATACAGTTGTGGAACAACCTGAAAACCAGACAACTAAAGGGTTTGACCATCCACCAAAGAGGCAGAAAACCCTGTAAAGTTAATTAACCCCTGAATTTCCAAGGCAAAAAAAGAAAAAATTTCATGTTAAGCATCACTTAGATTTTTTTGGGGGTTTAGTGGGAAAGTTGTGGTTTCTTACCTGTCAGCTTCCAGGATAAGTGAGTTGTAGGGTAAGAACTGTGTTCCTCCAAAGCTGCCCCGGCAGGGCTGGGTTGGTTGTTCCTTTCCAGTTAAGAGCGACCATCTAAAGAGGAGATAGTGCTGAAGAGCATCCAAGTTCATGTCTTTTCTGCTCCTCCAGTTCATCCCCACCCAAATCCAAAGCAACAGGTGGTTCTCCTGATGTGTCACATCACTACCTGTCTTGGAGCCTGTTCCTGATGAACTGGAATGGGGAAATAGTTGAGAAATAGTGGGGAAAATGCTTAGCGGTGAAGGAGTTGCTCTCTCTTCCCCACAAGTCTTCAAAAAGTAGCTGCTGTGGCCTTTTGGGAAAGGTCAGGAAAGGCTTTAGAACAGCAGTGAGTTTGTGGTGTTCCCGGGGGAGGGTCTGCAAATAAAAATAAAATAATAAGAAAATAAATTAATAAATAAAATTAAAAATAATGTTTTGACGAAGAAAAAACTGTGCCTTGGACTGTCACTTCAGGCTGTCTTTAAAAGAAGTGGCAGAAACCCCGTGATGAGTGAGATTTGGGAAGACAATGCTCCACCATCTGCTGGGGGTTTTTCAGCTCACTTTGCTGGAGCAGAGGATCTCCTACAGAAGTCAGCTCTTAAAGTCACTTAGGTAGGGCTTAGCAGTTCTTGCTGTGATAAGGATCAAAGCCTAAAATGTGAATTTCTCAAGTAATGCCTGTGCCTACAAGTGTTTGTTGCCAGAAGTATTAATGGCCAGATGGGTGGAGAATATGGATCTGTTTATGTTTTTGGTGGGTTTTATTTTCAGCACATGACTATGCCTTGAAACATTCATTTATTTTACTGGAGTGCAAACAACTGCAGTGGAACTTGTTTATTTACAAAGCAAAATGTTTAGATAGCAGATGTTCCTTGGGAGACACTCTAAATCCAGGGAGTGAAAAACACCGTGGTTTCCAGTTTCCTCTTTTAATGGAAAACAAGAGAATGTAACAAATCTGATCCCACAGTGTCAGAGCTTGTAGATGGTTTTGACATTCAGATCAACTTTGTTCTTTGGTACAAATGAGACTCCTGTTTCTGCCCAGCTAGTGTAGAAAAAATGATGATCAGTGTAAAATAGCAATTAAGAGCACTAAATTCCCTGGGGAAGATGGTGTACAAATGGCTTTTCGATGTCTTTTTTGTTTTGGTAATGAAGTGTTCCACGAAGACTTTAATATATTTATTATCTGACAAATGAGGCTTGATTCTTTTAAAGGCACTAAAATAAAATAAACCTGAAATCATAATAAAAGCAGCTTGATAGTCTTCAGATGTGTAGTTTTCAGCAACTACTTTTTGGCCTCTTGAAACTGGATTTCTCCAAGGGGTGAGATTTGCTGTTCAGTCTGATCTGCATTATTGGTGTCACAGCTGCCTCTGCTGCAGGCACCCCCTGGAGACCTTCCGAGGAAAGAGAGGTGGTTCTGGAGTCTTAAAAAGGCATCTTATAAACAGACAAACAAATATGTTCACAACACTGAGCCACCCTCACAGGGAAGGATTTTTTTCCCCTTATCCAGTCTAATCCTAATCTCCTTCAGTTTGAATCCATTCTCCCTCATCCTGTCTCTCCAGACCCTTGTAATTAGTCTCTCTCCATCTTCCCTGTAGCTCCTTCAGGCACTGGAAGGCCACAATCAGGTCACCCCAAAGCTTCTCTTCTCCAGGCTGAACAATCCCGATTGTCCCAACCTTTCCTTCCAGCAGAGCTGCTCCAGCCCTCTGATCATCCTGGTCTCAGATCACCTCTGGACTCAGCTGGTCACTGAGAAGCCCTTTCTGCCACCTTTGTGCCATCAGTGAACTCGCTGAGGGGACATCTACTCCTAGTCCAGGGCATTGGTGGATAAGTCAAACAATCCTGGGCCCGATTTTGAACCCTGGGGACACCACAGGTCACCAACCAGAGCCTGTGCCACCGATTATGACCCTCTGGGATCTGTTCTGAATCCACCTCCCCATCCAAAAGAGCAGCTGTGACAGTCTCTGCATTGACTGCAGTGCTTGTTCTCATCAGGATGCTCCGATTTGGCCACTGGAACACAAGACCTTGAATTTCACTTTCATCTGTGTTGGGATTGCTTCATATCATCGGTTTGAACGTGGGTGATGAACACGAGTTTCCTTCTTTCCGACATCCCTCTGCACTCCCAGAGCAGTTCCGGAGATCCATCCCTGTGCAGTTGCAGCACTGACTGGTTTTTAGCCCTGATGCTTTAATGTGTTAAACATCTCCCTGCTGGCCCGAGTTTAGGGCTGAGTCTGGCTCTGAGAAATTCACAGTGACGTGTCTTGTCCCTGCGTGGAACAATGGGCCAAAGTCCCGCTCTGCACCAGAAAGGAGCAGAACATTTCGGAGAATAAGGGTTGGACTGCTCTGGATTAAATATTTCTAAGGTATTTGGCAGAATGTTTTTCAGTTTTGCAACAGTGCTGTTTGTTTTAACACCGTTTTTATGAAATAAGAAAACTTCTCAAGTGTCCCGCGCAAGGGAAGTCAAAAGAAATTGAGGGGGTTTTGCTCAGATTTTTTTTTTTTTCTAGAATACAATCTTAGGAAAAAAAAAAAAAAAAAAGCCAGTGAACACTGGAGAAATGGGCTGTAAGGAGAAGAAAACTCAGAAGGAACAGGATCCCTCCAGAAGTTAAAAATAATCAGTCCTGAAGCACAGTTTGGGGTGAAAAATGGGGTTTTTTTGAATATATGGATTCAATTAAAATTGAGATGCATCCCTTGCTGGAAAGTTGCACGTACCAAACGGACTACCAGTGGAAAGGAGGGTGAATGATTGAGACAAGATTTGTTTTGGCTTTAATAACCAAGAACATTCCTTTTAGGAGAAGAGGCCATGGTGCACAGGCATGCCAGAGCTTCCCTGCACGTTCATTCCTGTGCAAAAGTAATATTTGGAGAAGGATTAGCAGCCACGAGGAACAACACGAGGAAGATGTAGTTATCCCTTCTAAATATAAGTGGGGGAAAAAAATTCTTCTTTCAGAAAATGTTTAGGATTGTCCCCTCATAGCAAAACAAGTGTGTTATTTACAGTCACTATAAATATAAATGTTCTGTGAGCTCTTGAACAGCATCAGCAGTGAATAAGACGGGAGGTGAGTTCTGATTTCCTGAGTTCTAATGGGGTCATTGTAATGGGATCAACCAACAACAACAGACCTCAGGCTCCCCAAAAGCTGCACAACAAGTCACAGTAGGGGCGGCTTTGATTAATCTTCACAAAAGTGACTTTGATAACCAGCCCTTTTAAAGGAAAACTTCGCTGGAAGTAATTTTTTCCGTTTCTGCGGGAACAGAAACCGGGCTGAGTGTGCTCACTGCAGTCCCCCTTGGGCTCGGGGTTTCCTTTAGGAGTCAGAAAGATCACTTTGTCCTTCTGTTTCCCAAAACACACGTTTTTCCTCCGTGGCTTTGCTCCATCCCCTCCAGTTCTGCCAAATTACCCGGAGCATCCTAGCTCGAGCAGGTGGGCAGCGCTGCAGTGCTGCAGTGGGTGGGCAGTGCTGCAGAGAGTGGGCAGTGCTGCAGAGAGTGGGCAGTGCTGCAGGCAGTGCTGCAGAGGGTGGGCAGTGCTGCAGAGGGTGGGCAGTGCTGCAGAGGGTGGGCAGTGCTGCAGGCAGTGCTGCAGGCAGTGCTGCAGAGGGTGGGCAGTGCTGCAGAGGGTGGGCAGTGCTGCAGGCAGTGCTGCAGTGGATGGGCAGTGCTGCAGAGGGTGGGCAGCGCTGCAGAGGGTGGGCAGCGCTGCAGGCAGTGCTGCAGAGGGCTGGCAGTGCTGCAGAGGGCTGTGCTGTCCATTGCCCTCACCAGGAGCTGCTTCTCCATCACTGAGATTTCCACAAGGCTTGGTTTTATTTCAGAGACAACATTTTTTTCTCCCCAACAGGCAGATTTTTCTTTCAGCCTTTCAGTTCAACCATAGCAGAAGTTTACAAGAAACTCACAACCCTTCAAGAAGTTTTTTCTGAGCCCTGTTACAAAGTTTGCAGGTCTTTGTGCTTTATATTAATAAAAGATTTGGTACAGTGCGTCCAGCTGCTGAAAGCAGGTGGCCGTGTACACTTTATCATGAACTTTCATGGTATACCTTAGAATAAGAGAATCACAAAAGGGTTTGTGTGGGAAAGGACCTTAAAGGTCATCTCATTCCACCCCCTGCCATGGGCAGGGACACCTTCCACTAGCCTAGGTGGCTCCAAGCCCTGTCCAACCTGGCCTTGGACACTTCCAGGGATGGGGCAGCCACAGCTTCTCTGGGCCACTTGGTCTCAGCACCCTCAGAGTAAATAATTTCTTCTTAACATCTGATCCAAACCCACCCCCTTTCAGTTTGAAACCATCTTGCATTTTTAAGCAGTTTTGCAGCTCTGCTGCAGCTCAGCCTTCCAGCCGTGCCTGTTCCTCAGGGCCAGCACTGGGGGAGAAAAAACAGGTTCTGGAGAAGACACTGTCTCTACTTGAAGCACGATGCTGTTTGCTCCCTGGAATTAGGATTGGTGGCTGGCACCAGGAAAAGTGCCTGATCTGGTTTTCACTCCCTTTTTCTCAGAGAGTGGAAGGAAACAGAAATCCTGCTGGGCTGTGGGTAGGTGTTGGGGTTTATCCTAGAGAGGCAGGTGAGCACCACACAGCCATTCCTTCATTCCCCTCCAGTGGGATGGGGGACAGAACTGGGGAAAAAATAAAACACATGGGTTGACATAAGGACACTTTAATAGGGCAGAAGAGGAAGGGAAAATAATAATGATAAAAGAATATACGAAGCAAGTGAAGCACACTGCAATTGCTCACTGCTGTCCTGGCTCTGCCAGACCCCGAGGAACAGGCTGTCACCTCCCAGCCAAATCCCTCCCAGCCCTGTGTGCAGAGCAGGACACACATGGTATGGAATATCTCTGGGATCAGCTGGGGTCAGCTGTCCTGGCCATGTCCCCTCCTGACTCCTCACTGGCAGGGCAGCGGGAGGAGCTGAAGGGTCCTTGACTTAGTGTAAGCACTGCTCAGCAACAGCTAAAACTGTGTTATCGACATCATTCTCATCCGGAATTCAAACCAGACCACTGAACCAGCTACTAGGAGGAAAATCAGCTCCATCCCAGCAGAAACCAGGGTAGTTTTGTGGTCAGTAAGTGTGGAACTCGTTAGAGTTACGTAACTGGTTCAGAAAGAATCACCTCTTTACAGTCGTCCTAAATTCAAACCAAACCTTGGTTTTTTCATTTTCTGAAGTACACATTGTTTGTATTTTATTTGCATGTTCTTGGCATGTTTGTGATATGCTGGAAAGGGGGAAAAAAACCAACAAACCAATCCTTAGACAAAACAACTTTCTTCTAACTAAAGAGAATCTCCTCTCCTTGGTAAGAAAGCCACTGTTTCAGTTTCTCCATTTGATGTTTGACTGGCATGTAAAAGGAGGTTACACAACACAAACCATGTTCTGAATTTACAAATGAATCAACATCTGTTAAGAAATAAACCTCATAAAAATCCAGCAAGCATATTGTTATAAGCCAGCTTTTATTGTTGCTTTGTTGTTACTGAAGAGGTGCCCAGATTAGAAACTTGAGGGAAGTTCATGATCCTTTTCTAGCAATTGGGAACAGCATAAAAGAAGAACTTTTCTGTTCCTTTTTAACCTGCTCTGTCTTGGATGGCACCCAGGACACAGTTTTCACACTCAGGTTCTCATGTGAAATAGGAATTAAAAATCTCTTCATGATGAATATTTCTTAGAATCTTGAGATGGTTGAAATTAGGAGAGATTATTCCTTTGTTCTTACAACATATGCAGTGGTGTGATCTTTGCAAAGCTGACTTTGCACATCCAAATGAATGTGATTTTATGGTTCCAGGCAGGAGAGAAACCTTATCTATATGATTCTGGGTGCCCTGCTGTCCTCCTGAGCATAAAAATCCACTGCAGAGGTCCTGCAGCCATTCTCCATGCTCTCACTCAACTTCCAACCTGTCTTGATTTCCCCCGATCTCTGAATCTTGTTTTTAACTCCTAAAATCAGCAGTGATTAAATTTCTGCTCGTTTATGCTCTTCCATAACAACACTAATGAAGCTGGAAGCTCTTTCACACCTGATTTCTAGTACTTTCCACAACAGGGATGTCGTCTTCTTGAGCTTGTGTGTCTGATTCAGGAGCTGAGCTTGGAGAGTGCTTTGACCTGCTGGGAAAAAGCTTCAAGTGAAAGTGTTCCCAGTTCTGCCCAGGGTTTCTCTACTAAATTCCTCTGCCTGCCTTAAAGACCTGGATTCAATCTTCTCTAGCAGCTCGTCTGGGGTGAGTTGCTCTCCCGTTCCAAATGCTCCACTTGATATGAAATACGATAAAAATATGGGAACAGCTTCCTGTCCTCTCTCCAATAAATATTTAGCCAGTGACACAAAGCAGAGCAAGTTCAGGAGGAGCAGCTGAGAGTCTGCCAGCGGGTTATTAGTGACTGCTGTGGGAACTTTGACTCAAGGGTTCCCATCCTTGCTCCAAATCCAACAGTGCTGGGTCTTGGTCCCAGGTCTCCTTCACCCTAAAAGGCTTTGGCTGTTGGTCTGAGCTGAAGAGAAGGGCATAACTTGTTGTCTTCATGGATTTGTGTGAGGTGGAATTCACCTGCACTGGTGCTCTTTATGAGACCATTTTTGAGATAAACATCTCCCTTCCATCCAGAATTTTAGCAGTGGAGTTCCTTCAGGCTCCACCTCTCTCCTGGTCATTTTTAACACCTGAACAACCTGCTGTTCAATGTACTGGTGTCTTCCTGCAAAACCTCATGAGAAGCCTCTTTTGTTACTGTGGTAATTAATGTAGTGTTTGCATTACTCAGTAATCCCAAGTGGCTGGGCATAGGATCAAGAACCTGTCCTTATTTACCTAGTTCTTTGAAGGTTTTGCTTCTAAATGTGAAGGTTCTCACCTCAGCTGCAGCTGGAGACATGAATGGATTAGGGGTAAATGAGGTGTTGACATAAGTGGAACTAAAAAAGTATAGTTAAGACGGAAGTGGAATTTAAAGTGATGTTTTTCAGTTTGTTCAGAAGTTGGTCTGCTTTTCTCGCTCTGAAATCAGGGTATAAATCTCATGGGGTTTGATCTTAAAACAGCACCTTGGAAGCATCTCCCCCGTGACAGCCCTGGAAGGCAGGATTGCTGCTGGGGCTTTCCAGGTGAGGAAGGAGGCCATTAAGGACTGTGCATCCCCTGAGAGCACACAGGGTTTCTGGTTGGGGGAAAGGTGTAAAATACATGTCTTTAACTGGTACCTTTATTTCTAACTCTTCCTTTTCTGCAGGGAGGTCTCTGTATTTGAGAGAAGAGAAATAAATGAAGGTTACGCAAAGCGGTTAATGTCCATCTCAGATGAAGTTTTCCACCACTCCTCTAGTCATCTGTCAGTATTTCAAGTTGTTTTTGGGTTTAGGGTTGGCTTTTCTTTGCTCAGTGATATTTTTCTTAGCAGTTGGGATATCACTGAACCGGAGGCAAATACAAAGTGTGCTCAGCAGCAAAGCTGTGACCAAGGCTGACATGAAAATCCCATGTACCTGTAAGAGAGGAGTGGGAAAGGTCCACCATGTCTCCGAATGTGTTTCACTGCAATGAAATGAGGTTTTGTTATCTGAGCTTGGGGGAAAACCTCCATCCTGTGCATCCAGGCAGCATTCCTGGCTCAGGGTTACTGTATTCACCAGACAGGGTTAGTCAGAAATCCGATGTGATTTATGGAGGCACAGGAGACTGCATTGCCCCAAAACCCGTGTGCCACAGACTCTGTGCCAGATGCACAGTCACCGGAAAACAATTGTTGAAACGCTCAACGTAACAAATCCCAACGCTCCCCATTGACGCTCTGACCGGAGCCCCAGCTGTGTTCATGAGTGATTCCCCCACTTCCCAGCCCAGAAAGCCAAACTCCAGCTGTGCTGCTGGGAGAGAGACGTTGCCCCAGCAGTGCCATGTGGAGGTGGTGGAGGAGGAAGAAGCCACCCCAAGCCTGGAGGACACGCAGAGGAAGTGACCGAACGGCGGCCGAGGGGAGCGTCTCGCAGGAGGAGTTGGCTCCAGCCTTGCCAAGATGATTTGGCTTCGGGCCCCGCAGCAGCAAGGAATGACCTTAAATAGCAGTGGAACTTGTGGGAGCTCGTGCTGCTGGAACGGGAGCTGGGGACAGCCCGCAGTGCTGACTCACCAGGAGCCGGCCGGGCCGTGGGCTGCTCGGCGTGGGAGATGAACGTCGGGTTACTCATCCCGCGGGGTGTCCGTGGAGTCCTGCAGGAATCCACATGTCCTGCTTTCCATCCTGTCAGGGCAGGGAATCGTTGCTTCCATGGAACGGGAGCAGACCTTGGCAAAGGGCCACTTCAGCTGGAGTCTGGAGCAGGGTCTGATCCGCAGCGTGGAGATGGTTCTACCCTTTTAATGAGGGGGTTCTGTTTGTGCAGGATGGTTGTGCTACAGCAACAAAGCCTCGGCTCTTAAAAGGGAAAAAAATACCCCAGACATGCTGAACAAAGCTTATAAAAGTGTGTTTAGGTCGCAACGTTTAGGCGCAGGGTCTCCGTGCCTGGCACAGCCTGCCCCAGGTTCCTCACTGCAGGGACCTGCTGGGTCTGCGAGTTGCACTGGTTGGGGCCTCGGGGAAAAATGAGGTTTAAAAAGAGGCAAAACATCACAGAGGCAGGGAGGGGGAGGAAAGGAAGTGCGAGGGAGCAGATCTGTGAACACCCAGGTCAGAAGGAGGAGAGGGAGCAGAGCACCCATGGAGAGGAGCAGAGCAGGGACCCCTGGGGCAGCCCTGGAGGGACCCCAGGCTGCAGCAAGAGGGTATTTGTTATTTCCCAACAGGAATTGTGGCCTGTGGAGGATCCACACTGGAACAGATGGAAAGTGTAAGGAGGGAATAGTGTCAGGGAGGAGTTATGGACTGACCACAGCGCTGCATTCCCTGTCTCCTTCCCAGCACTGCTCAGGGCTAGGAAGAAGTAGAGGAGTCAGGAGTGAAACTGAGCCTGTGAAGACAGGGGTGGGGTAAGCAAAGGTGGTTTAATTTGTTTCTCACTTTCTCAACTTATTTTAATTGGCAATACATTATTTAAAAAAAAATAAAAGTCTGTTTTGCCTATGGCTTTTGTTGCTAAGTGATCTCCCTGTCTTTATCTCAGCCTACGAGTTTTCCATCTTATGTTCTTCCCCTGCCCTGTTGAGGAGGGGGAGTTCTTTTAGTGTCCTGTCATCTCACCGAAAGCTGTTCAGGAAGAACTGATGCATCAGCATCTCCATCAGAAGAGCCACCACTGCCCACGGCCTTGGCAGCTGCTGCACCTGCCTGGGAGCTTGGGAGGTCTGTGGGAAGCTCAGGAGGTTCCACACAGCTGGAAAGCACAATTACAGACAGTGATTGTGGAGGAGAAGACAGTGTTACCTTGGGCTAATAGTTTGAAACTCAGTCATCGGAATCAGACACCTGCCTTGGTGATCACCAAGGCAACATCACAACAAACACGAGTAACCTGAAAATTACCCACCTGAGGAAAACGAGGAGCTGGTCTGCAGTTTTGGAGAGTGTTTAGGATTGTGCCTACGTGGTCTTTCTGGAGGCAAACACGAGCTGGTTTAGCACATGCACTGAACTGACCAAAAGATGCAGGACTAAGCAAGACTCTGTGGCTGAATGAGAACCTGCCATGTCTCTGCAGACCTCGTGGGTTTGGGCAAAGGGAGGAGGGACACAAAGATGATCGGAGGGATAGAGCAGCTCTGCTGGGAGGAAAGGATGGGAGAGTTGGGATTGTTCAGTTCAGAGAACAGAACGGTTTGGGGTGACCTAATTGTGGCTTTTCAGTGCCCGAGGGAGGTACAAGAAAGACAAAGGAAGACTATTTGTAAGGGTCTGGAGCGACAGGACAAGGGGGATGGCTTCAAACTGAAGGGGAGTTGGTTTAGATTGGATATTGGGAAGAAATTCTTCCCCATGAGGGTGGGCAGGCCCTGGCACAGGTTGGGCAGAGAAGCTGTGGCTGCCCCATCCCTGGAAGCGTCCAAGGCCAGGTTGAACAGGGCTTAGAGCCACCCGGGCTGGTGGAAGGTGACCCTGCCCATGGCAGGAGGTGGAATGAGATTATTTTAAAGGTCCCTCCCAACCCAGGCCATTCCATGGTTCTATGAAAAGTGTGTTCGTGCCAAAGCTCTGTCTGTCCTGAGCATAGGTAGAACATATTCCTTCCTGTCTGCTGGATACGATGCCAACACATCCAAAGGGAATCAAGAGCTGGAGTTTCTGGCCTGTGTGTGGATCCCCATTCCCTGAGCTCTGTTATCCTCCCTGTTCAGTGAGCTGGGCAGGGCACAACTTCTTAACTCTGTGTATACATATCTTTCCCTCAAAGTCATGCATGCAGCTGACTGAGCTGCTTGAAATCATCATTTGGATTAAAGAGAACAACAGTAAACATGATTAAATGGATATTAAAAGGAGCCTGAAGGAAGGGAAAGGGCACAAGCCTCCATATATCTCACTCTGGGGTATCTGCATCAACCAAGCCAGAAAAGCAGCTGTTGGGGTTGTTTCAGAGAGCTCCAAATGATGATGTCTCTCCACAAAAATATGCAGTTTGCATCCTGCTGGGATCCAGGCAGGATCAGCAGCTGCCTGTAGCCCCAGCCATCCTCTGCAGCTCAGGCTCCTTGTGCAAACCAGCTGAGCTCTGTCTGTCCTCATCCAGGGGGGAATACCAGCCACTTGGGCTGCTTTCCCTGCTGGAAGGATCTGGAAGAGTTCACGGCTCAGGAATGCTCCTAGGAAACCACAACAAGGGAATCTGAACGACTGCAGACATGGAAAGTCTGTGCACCAAAGCCCCAGGCTCCCTGTGGAGAAAGGGAGAAGAAAAGGGAGGATGACCCAAAGGAGGAAGACCTCCGGGATTTTTGATTCATCTCCCTTAAAGGCTCTTAAAGTAGCACATCATGTTGCTTCCTATGGAGGGCATGAGATTTCCTGGTGGCATCAGTAACAGGCTGGGGCAGGTCCTGCTCCTCCAGCCCTCCCTTGGTATCCATGAGCCGTGCTGAGTGTGACCCACACGTGGATGCATCTCTGGAAGAGCTCTTGGGGCTCCCAGGTGACTGGTGATGTTTAAAGACACATGGAAAAAAGGACTGTGTGCAACAGACCTGTGATCTGGTAAAGGACCAGACCTTCAGTGTGCAATTGACTAAAGAAAAAAAAACCCAAACAAACCCAAAAAATAGAGAGAAAATAGAAAACCCCTGCCTTTAGAACTGTTGGATGCCAGTCTAACCTGGTTTTCATGGTATCTCTTGCATCCATCTTTCAAAGCAGATGGGTCTTGTTTCGCATGTGAGACGATAAAAACTATAAAAGGTAATTAGGAGAATGTTGCTGATTATACAGATCCTGCTTTGCACATTGGTTATGACTTTTCACTGCTCAGTGACTTTGGATACCCGAAACTCGAATGGTTAATACAGATATATACAGACAAAAGCGTGCTGTGAATGTGTTTAAAACACAGCAGAAAAATAAATCATCGTAGGGATGGTGTAATTTTTCCAAAATATAACAGATATAAGATGGAACAAACAGCAAAAGGAGCAGCGTAAAAGATTTGGGGATATGTTTTTAATACTCACCTCACACAGCTTTGATTATTTTTTTTCCAGTCGGATGTTCCTAATGGAAAATTACGACGTAGCATCAAACAGCTCACAGTTAATGAATGTGAAGAGTAATTCCAAAGTGACAAACACATGTTTATAAAGCATGAGAACTATTAACAATTGTAAAAATTGCGGTGGAAATACATCACTATGCCAAAAAGAATAAAATAAAGTTCCTACAAAGGACAGAATCTTTCAGCTGAGTTATGGGGGGAAATTATCACTTGGGACCAAAGGCCACTTTGGGTTATAAAATATCAAACTCCCCTTTCATGGCCTGTTGTGTTTGCACAGCAGGTTTTGACAAGTGCTGTCCCAGCTTTGACAATGTTCTTTTCATACCCTTTTTCCCCCAGCGTTCCCAACAACCCCGTGTGCTTCCCACAGCGACTCTGTATCTGCAGAACTTCCTTGGCTCTGATAACCCTGCTGGCTTCCTGTCTACAAAGGAAAACACGCGGGAGGTTGTTGCTCCTGCTCAAGAAGTCGTGTTGTCTGGCGGAACAATTTCGCACGGTTGTATCTCTAGATAGCAGTGCCCCAAAAGCCTGATTCTCCTGCAGAAATGCATAGTGCACATTCTTGATTGTCTGACTCATAACCCTGGTGCCAGCATTTAGCTTCTCATTTCTATTTATTCACCACGGGAAACCTAAAGTACAAATACACTGGATGAAAGCCTGGCTCCAGTGAAGTCAAGGACAAAATTCCCATTGATGTCTGCAGGCAGAGAACTTCACTTCTGTGCCTTTAGTTGTACTTTACCATTCCTGGCTCAGGGCTAAAGGGACATTTGAAAAGGCTCTGTTACCCAGAGCGCTGATGAATTCCAGTGGCACATCCAAACACAGCCCATGTGTACAAGAAGCATCTGTTTCCATCCTGAAGAGCTTGTAGCTCCTGCAAAAAGCCAGATTTGAAGGATTGAGCAGGAAAGATTTTTTTTTCCCCACAGCAACTCATACTCAGACCTTGAGTCTCTTAAAAGCTCTCCCTTGTGCCAGGGTATAGCCAGGGAATAAGGGGACATGTGGCTGGGGAATAAAGGTATATATGGCTGGGGAATAAAGGTACTTGTGGATGGGGAATAAAGGGGCATGTGGATGGGGAATAAAGGTACTTGTGGGTGTGGAATAAAGGTATATGTGGCTGGGGAATAAAGGTGCTTGTGGATGGGGAATAAAGGGACATGTGGATGGGGAATAAAGGTACTTGTGGGTGTGGAATAAAGGTATATGTGGTTGGGGAATAAAGGTGCTTGTGGATGGGGAATAAAGAGACATGTGGATGGGGAATAAAGGTACTTGTGGATGGGGAATAAAGGTGCTTGTGGTTGGGGAATAAAGGTATTTGTGGATGGGGAATAAAGGTACTTGTGGCTGGGGAATAAAGGTACTTGTGGCTGGGGAATAAAGGGGCATGTGGATGGGGAATAAAGTGACATGTGGATGGGGAATAAAGGTACTTGTGGCTGGGGAATAAAGGCACTTGTGGCTGGGGAATAAAGGGACGTGGCTGATTGAGGTTTGGAAACATGCACAGGTTTGGTAAGGAGCAGTTTCCATGTGATGGAGCTTGTGCCCACCTGTCCCACAAAGAAAGGCCATGTCCAAACCAAGTTTTTGATGGTTCTTTCAGTGCGAGAGCAGCCCCTGGGTGGTGTAAGCCGCCCAGCACAGAGTCACAGAAGGGTTGGTGTTAGAAGGTACTTTAAAGATCAGCCAGTTCCAACCCCCCCACCATGGGCAGGGATGCATTGCAGCAGCATTAATATGACTTTAACTTATGCCACAATACCTAATTTTGCTACTTCTCTACAGAAGTGGAAAGAATTATTTTGGATTATACTGTGGTTAGGGAGAGAGGTGTGGCTGTAGCCTCATTAACCCATTGCAAGGGCTCACTGTGTTTTCATGTGCTTCATCAAATTCATCATTCTTCATCATCAAGAATCTTTTTAAAAACCCCACAAAAATAAACCTAAACCCCAACCAAACCTGGAGCAAAGTGTGCGCTTAGGAGCATAAAATCTCAGGAGGGGGAAAAAAACAAATAGCTCAAAGTATTTACCATCTGAGTTAAGAAAAGTGCATTGGTTAAAAAAAATAACACTGACGGCTCCCCAGTGCTCAATTAATCACTGGCTTTTAACAACAGAGACTCAGAGGCAGGCACAAAAGTGGAACAGGAAAGCAGGAGAAGTGAAATGGTCCTTTGTCTTGGGGCTGAACTTGTTGCCCTTGCCAGGACACAAACAGTTCATCTGGGGAGAGAAACCCACTGGCCCACTTGGCATCCTGCAGCTCCTGGCATGAGCTGAACAGGGCAGTAGGTGGTCTGGCACAGACCTCCTGGACGTGTTTTCTCACAAGGTCCCTTGCTCTGCAGGGAGGAAAAACAGCTCAACAGAGAGATCTGTTCCATGGGATTCATAAATTGTTTCATGGTACTTAGAGCTCTCTATGAAATACGTCACTAAACTGTAAATTTGGAAATGAATTCTGTAAGGTTGGAGAGGTATTTTTTGCTATCCCACATAATTTCTTTGGAAATCTGTTTTGTCTCAGTGATCTATATAGATTAGAGTTCCATAGATTATAGAATGTAATAGAGAAATTGTAGATAAAACAGGATTTGCGCATTCAGAAAACAATCCAATTATCAGGTGAAATAATGTGGCTGAAATTTCCAGCAGGTCTAATTAAAAATCAAAGGGCTTCTCTCTGCCCCAGGATCAACCAGTGAGCTTTTCTTCTGAAGGCTGTGGCAAGTTTCACTTCCTTACTTCAAATCTGCCACAGAGCTGATTGTGCTGGTAGTTACAGATGTCTTCTAATGCTTTATTGTTTGTATTATATCATTATTTTTGCAGGATTATACTGGTCTTTAGATATATGCCCCATTTAGATTGAACTGTTGGAAGAAGGTTCAGATTTTAAGTGGGGAGTCAGATGGAAAAAAAGAGAAAGGGTGCAAAAAATTCAGGATATTTTGGCCCAATTTGACACACCTATTTTCTGTCAGTGTAGTGTTATCTCTAAGGGCTTCTCTCTTCAGAGGCTGTCGTGTAACAACTGTCTGTCACTGAAAGGTTACAACATTCCTCTGCATTTTCCATGGAGTACAGAGGTTTTATGTGTGCTGATGGCCTCGGGAGTGGCTAATGCCTTCAGCAGATGCAATTCTATTTAGTTTGATAGAATTAGCCACAGTTTTTTATTTTGAAAATTTGAATTTACTTCAATTACTGTTTAATATAAAGTGCATAAGTTAAGTATATCCTTGCTGTGTCAGACTGTTTGATCCTCTCCTGTGACCTGTCTTTAGATGGAATGTTCCCATCAGTGGCGAAGTGGCCCATGGTGAAGAAGAGCCCTGAGTGAACCCTCCTGTGACACCAAGCAACAGGATTTAGGTATAAAAGTACTTTTACTGGGAAAAGTCCCAATGACAAGAAATTTAAAGGGGCTTTTGGTGATGTTTGGGATGCCCAAATTCTGTCAATGTCCCACCTCAAAATATCTGGACCTCAGTTTTCCTGTGCCTCATATGTTTGGGAAAAACAAGTTGTCTTCTTTCATGAGGAACATTGGGAATCCATGCTCTTGGGAGCTGTCAGGGAAGTGATAGAGAAGGAAAGGGATTCCTAAAATACACATGAACAACAGCTTTTCATTCAGTCTGTTCTGCCTTCCAAATCAAGAAGTTGAATGTGCTACATAGCAAGATGAGAAAAATTTAATTAGATTTTTTTTTTTTTAATAGCAGGCAGTGCAGAGGGGCAGCTTTGTGTCCCACTGTCAGGCAGAACTCCAAGAAACCTGAAGGCCCTGTCTGAAGAGCCTGTCAGTTCCACCAGCAGATATGAAGTCAAGTCAGCAGAACATTTTTGGGAAATATCCCCACTTCCTCACCAGCCAAGTGCACCCACTTTGTTGGTCTGGATGGGCCTCCAGACTCACCCAAAATTTCATCTGCTTCCCATTACTACCCTTTTCATCGTGAATTCTGTAATGTCAGAGATGTTTCTGCCTGACGGGTTTTTTGTACAAGTAGATAACACATTTTATTCCTTAAGAATCTGTTTCTTGGGAGGAAAAAAAAAACAAACCCAAAAACATCACTCTTCTCCAAACAATTGTCAAGAGCTCCTGTAAGCCTTCTGGAGCATCACACAAAAGCAGCTTAATCCTGTGCTCTGCAAATGTCATGTTGCCTTGATCTCTCTGAACGGGAATTTGTGAAGTGGTTGCTACAACATTTGCAGCAGCCGTGCCCTGCGTGGCTGCCTCGTGCCACAAATCACACGCAGAGCTGTCTGCAGGAACAAAAACATATCGGGGATGAAGTGCTTTAAGTGCTGGGTGAGGGACGCGGTGCCATAATTCCGGATTGTCCGTTGGTTGTGCTCTCCGTGCTGCTCTGCCGGATCCTTTGAGACTGAATTAGGTCATGGATCTCTAGTGGGGAAGGGGGGGATGGAATTTGCTGTGTAGAGCAGAAAAATACTCAGGGTTAACGTAGCTGGGGCTTGATGCCTTCATAAGGGTTTGCTGGAAGTAGTTTTGTGGTGTGACCTAGTCTGGAGCTGTAGAGCTGGCAATGGGAAAAGGAGTTTGTTAGTGCCTGGCTGCTGGGGGCAGAGCAGGGAACAAACCAGCTCAAGGAATAACCATTGCTGGTAAACTTCATTCTCTTTTTGTTTTCTTTCTTTTTTTTTTTTGCAGTAAATCCTCCAATGGACCTTCTGAGAGGCTCCAGGCAGGTTGAGGGTGGAGGCGAGCCTGGCAATGGCTGTGCATGGAGGAGAACACAACCATGGCCCTGCAGAGTGGGAGCTCTGAGCTGGCAGATGGGCACCAGCTCTGGTTAAAGACCTTGGCAGCCGTGTTAAAACAGCACTGAAACCCCAGATGCCGTGGAGAAGGATCAGCTCGGGTGCAACACTGGAGTGTCCCAGCAAGGATTTGCTGCCTTGTGGCCTGCAAGGGTTGCCCTTGTATGTGAAGTGTCATGGAATCGTGGCATTCCAGACTGGTTGGGGGTGGAAGGGACCTAAAGATCATCTCATTCTACCCCCTGCCATGGCAGGGACACCTTCCACTAACCCAGGTTGCTCCAAGCCCCATCCAACCTGGCCTTGGACACTTCCAGGGATGGGACAGCCACAGCTCCTCTGCCCAACCTGTGCCAGGGCCTTACCAACCTCATAGGGAAGAATTCCTTCCCAGTATCCCACCTTTCCCTGCCCTCTGGCAGTGGGAAATCATTCCCCCTTGTCCTGTCGCTCCATCCCTTGTAGATATTCTCTCTCCATCTTTCCTACAGACTCCTGGAAGGCCACAATTATGTCCCCCCAAAGCTCCTCCTCTCCAGGCTGGAAGAAGGTGGGCTTTGCACAGGGAGTTACGGATCATTCATTGTCTCTCAGTGAGTTGACTTTGTTGATCCAACTTCTCCAGTGGAAAATACAGAAAAGATGCAAGAAGAGCCTTCTTCTCTATGTTCTGATTGAAGACATTCTCCACTCCCAGAGGAATAAGGGGTAAAGGAAACACTTATTTTGTTATGTGGGAGAAGATCCAACTCTTCTAACAGAGCTTTGAAAAAAATGATTAGAGGTGATTTTTCTGCCCCTATGGGACTTCTGGGATTTGTGGAGAGCCTGAGCCTTCAGTCAGAGGGGTCTGGACTTCCACAGAGGATTAATGACATCAGTGATCTCCAGATACACCAGCTGGAGGTGCAGCAGCACACCATAACTGCAGGGCAAACTGAGCTGGTTTCTAGAGAGGTTTAAAGGAAAGCAGCTTGTTCTTTCTCTTATAAAGTAACACTCCATTTACGCTTTAAAGGGAGGCTCTCAAAGAAGGAATTCCCCATCTGGAGGGAAGATGTGGTGTGTGGGTTCAGGTTGTCTCTAATCACAATGAGCTGTGTAGTGTTCCAGCTGATTCTTGCAGCTGAATCTCTGAGCCAACTGCTTTAAACCTGAGCTGGGTGAGGGGAAGGCTGATCCAGGTCGGTCCATAATGTTCCTACAAGACTTTCTCAAGGGCTTGCAATTAGAGATCATTGTGTCATCACAGAGGAAGGACAGCCTAGAGGTCAACTTTGGTATGGGAAACCCCAGGCAGGTCTTTTAAAATAGCAAGAGCAACCCATAATGGTGAACTAATGAGGGAATACCAGCTTGTTACTCAGCATGACTTCACCAAAATCTGCTGTGCTGTATCAGAGCAGACATCTGGCCCTGAATGCAAATACACACGCACCATACTGGGACTATAGGATGTCATGTCCTTATAAAGTTTAAATCCAAGCAGTTTTGTCTTGTGCAACTTCCTCACACGGACAGTCTGTAAACACAGGACTCGTCAATCTGATTATTCACATTTTCACAGGTTAAAATCTGCCCCACAATTCCACGTCTGTGCAATCTCCAGCGAGGCTCTGGGACAGGAGCAGAGCGAGCCTGCAGTGCCTGTGGCTGAGGCAGCAGCAGATGTTTCTGTGTGGATACCCACACAGCCTGGGAGGGCTGGGCGACCACACCATTTGTCTCTGTCCTGTGTGACATTAAAGGAATGATCCCTCCACTGGACATGCCTCCAGTCAGCAGTGCTGGACGAGCAGCATCTGGCGCTCGGGGCGTGGGATGCTGCAGGAAAAGCAGGACAGGCCACTTAAAGCAAACAGAAGGTTGACACAATCTGGCTCCAGGCAGATAGAAGAAGGAGGACTTCAGGCTCAGGGTGTGGAAACACAGCCAGCACATACTCCAGCCTCAGGCTGGTGACGTTTCCCAGCAGCTATGTCAGACCAGAAATCTTTCACACTCCGGTCCACCCGCAGCTATGGGGTGTTGCACTGGGCAAAGTGTTGCTTGGCTTTGATGTTCTCCAGACAGGCCCCATATTTGTTCATGTTTACACATTTTGACAGGAAAGGAACAGCTCTGCTTAACATCCCCTGGGCTTCCTCACAGCAGTTTTAGACACTGCAGTGCAAATAACAACCTCAGCAGGTCCTGCAGGCACTGGGGTCTCACCAGGCAGTTTGTGTCTGCTGGGTGAGAGCTCGGATCCCTGGGGAGGTTTCAGACCTGTAGCTTCTCCTACACACAGGGGTTTAGGAAGTTCACGTTCCCTCCAAACAGGGAAAGGCAAGGGATGGAGAAGCTGTGATAGGTCAGCTGGTTTGCTGCCTCCTCCTCCTTGCCTCTTCAATCCGTCTCAGAATGCCTCATAAATACATCTCACAGTAGCTGGACATGGAGGAGTTATTCCTGGACATTGAGGAGTTATTCCAACTATCAGGGGTGTGATGGAATTGCATGTTCAGTCAGCATTTTCATGCCTTTAGAATAATTTGTAAATATGTCACTAAATTCCAGGTTTATGGAAAAAGTGGGTTTATGTAGTTGATACTTTCTTTATGACAATGAACTTAATTCTGATTTGCGTTTTATATATTAGAAGGGGGGTGGGGCCAACAGACTGAACACCCTTGGCCAAATTCTGTCCTCAATTGCATTGGTTTTACTTGGTATTTGTCTTAGAACAGGCCCTGCTTTTATCTGTTGTGTTGTGTGCAGAGGACCAGAAAAGCTGGAAGAAACAAAGGACAGACAGGCCAGTGGATGAAGGAACTGAGACACAGAGAATACGAAATGATTTGTCTGTGTCTTGGGGGCTATCAGGGCATTTATTGCCAAGCTGTCTCTCCTTCTCCTTCTGAACTTTGATCATACTTAATATATTCTTTTTTATTGATTTTTTCCCCCCCTTTTGATTTAACAAGGAAAAACAACAAAGAAACCACAAGTAAACCTGAAATGTATAAAACGTGTCTACTGAAGGTGTGGTGTGCCATCCTCTGAAGGACCTTTCAGCTAAATGTTGGGAAGCTGCATTATCACTGCAGGGAATGACAGAGAATTACTTTTATCTGAAAGACAAGATAAGGCAAGGGATATACACACATGAAAATGAGTGGTCTATTTTAGGGCAAAGCTTTTCCTTGGAAAAGCAGCAGGTTTGGTTCAGTGAATTCCAGCATTGCTCTTCTCTTGATCTTTTTGAGAGCTTGGTGTTTTTCTGATTTCTCTTGTTTCCCCTTGTCTCTGAATATTGTGAAATAGAACATTGTGCCACATTTCATACTCGACTCCAACAAGCTGAAACTTTATTTACATTCAGGATCAATGAGGGTAAATGTAGCAAGCCAAAACCCTCATTAAACTGCAATTTAAGTAGCCAATGGGCAGGAATGCAAAGAAACAGCAACAAGAAAAGCTGCTGAAATGACATCAGTCTATTTATATTTAATAGCTGTATTTAAAAAAAAATAAATCCAGTCTTACTAGTAAATAGAAACACAGGGCAAAAATGAGAAGTGTAGAGCCTTGTTATATCTAAAGAGATATTATAATTAAAAAACTGGCCTGTTGCAACTGCAGTAGAATCAGTGATTGGTTCCAAAGTCTGTTTTTTTTTTCCTGTGAGGAAAGTGAGGTGAACGTGGATTTAGAGCCTTCCTCTTCCCACCCTAAAAGTTTCCTTCAGTCTGTAAATAATCTGTGGAAAACCTCAAAGCCCTGGGCCAGAAAGCCAAATCCAGTGGGGGGTTCTGTGCTGGAACTGTGCATTTGGAGAAAGCACCAACTCAGTCCAGACAAACACAGTGGAATGGGAGCTGTCAGAAGGCTGAGACTCATTGTAGGTTGTATCAGAATCATGGAACATCCTGAGTTGGAGTGACCCAAAATGACCATCCAGTCCAGCTCCTGGCCCTGCACAGACACCCCAACAAGCCCACCCTGTCCCTCAGAGCGCTGTCCAAACCCTCCTGGAGCTCTGGCAGCCTTGGGGCTGTGCCCAGTGCCCTGGGGAGCCTGGGCAGTGCCCACCACCCTCTGAGATCCCACCTGACCCTGCCCTGGCACAACTTCTGGGGCTGAATTTGTCATACACTGGGGTGAGAAAAAATAGAGTAGCAACCAGACTAGACAGAACAGGTAGATTGGATATTATCACCCAGAACTCCAAAGAAACAAGTGATGTTATGAGGCCCTAAATGTAAAATATATACAAAGGCAGCTCTGCAGCTGGTGAAAATTGGCTGAACTCTCTTTGAGCACAGTGCTTTATATTTCATGAAGTCTCTGTATTTGGCAGTGCAATAGTTTAGGCTCTCTGACACACTTAAGTGTAGATGGGTGGATGGAACAAAGTATGATTTCATTCAGCCAGTTGTTGTAAATGTTTATGAAGAGGGCCCTCACTGGTAGGGAATGTGCTGGGACTCGGCATTAATAAGAATGGAAAAGGCAAATATGAGTGAGCCTTGTGGGGCACAACTGGGGCCAGTGAAACTGATGTGCTCTTCACCAGGTTTTTGATACCCTTCTGAACCTCTACACAGGCAAACAGCTCTACAGAGCTGGAGGTGCTCGTTTCGGCTAAGAATTGTTCCTGTATAGATATTTTCGTACTGAAACAGCAAAAGAAGTGGTTTAGTTTGTTCGTTGAGGGCAGAAGTTTGGTTCCAGTGATGTGTTTGCTCCCTGCTGGCTCTAATAACCCATGAGCTTCACACAGCCTTGTGCTCGTGGCCCCCAGTGGGCCAATGGGACACTGATGAGACAGATTTCGTGAGGTGGTTGCAGTCAGTTCAATGTGTGTCTGCAGGCTCGGGGTCTGACAGTTATCATGAGTCATTAGGAAAAATAACCTTTTAATTAAAAGTTGAGAAAGGGTTGTTGGATTTTTTCCTTTTTGAAAAGCTGAAACTGTTTGGGTTTTTTTTCCCAGATATGTCCATTCCAAAGCAAGTTTCCTTCTAGTTCTGCCTTTCCCAGAAGCCACACATTCCATTGAAGCCTTGTGGGGTGATGAAGGATTTGGTTTGGCTGAGGATCCTCCTGGGTGCAGGGAGATCTGGCTGCTCCTGGCTCTGTCACAGACACTGCAGGAAGCCTTGTCTGTGTCACTGGCACAGGGAGTGTGGGCATCAGGGAGAGGGTTTGGGAATGGCAAAGAACAGGACTGATGTACAATTCATAGCTTTTCAGGTTTGACCTTCAAACTTAGCCCTAACTTATTCCAAAAAGAATTTTATGTGGTTTGCCATGTCGGGAAGAAGATTTGTATCATGGAATACTTCTTTCTCCTTTATGAAATCAGCTACAGAAGCATTTCCAACTCTAATACTTTGATATCTTAATGAGGGCTAAAACAGCCACACTAATCTGAAGCAGATAAAGCTCAAAGCAAACATCTTCCTTCACACAGTTGTAGCCTGGCACCTCAGGGACCTTGTTTGTAGGCACAGATCCATTTGTGAGGCTCTTCTGGCAAACACCTCTGCAGATCCAGATGTGCGGAGCTCTTTGACTTGCTGTCCTCTGGCTTCCAGACTTCATTCTTGCAATGAGGGTCTGGAAAGAATGTCACCCCCGCAGTCATCTCCCGGTTCCCAGCCTGTCCTGTGGCACCTTCCTGAGCAGCGTGTGGCTCCTGGAAGTCTCTGCTCGCTGGTGGTGGCCCAGGATGATGGGCTTGGCCAGCCCCTGGCCCGTGGAACCCAGGGGTAAACACTCTCACGGAGGGCTCGCTGTCTGTCACAAGAATTTGCTAATCTGTTTACAGCTGGGATTCCTACAAAATGAAATCAGTCCCCCACACAGCCTCTGCATCCAAATATCTCCAAGAAATAGACTTGATGCCTGGGGTGAGATCACTTTGCTTGCTGCTGCTTAGCCCGGCGACGCTGAGCAACGGCCCCAGGATTTGTCCTGCTTTGGGGCTCACAAGGTGCAAGAACAATTCGATCTGACATCCTTATTGCAAGGGACCTCTGAATTGAAGGTGGTCCAACTCGTCTGCCAGACACTGGATTGTAGTAAATGTTGGCCAGATAGAGGGAATGGGAGCCAAAGCCATGTTTATCAAGTAGATTTGAAATTTCAGTGAGTTAGAGAGTCATTGGAGGGTCATTGGGGGAGGAACAGGGGATGAAGCAGCCTTTCCAAGGACTTGGGGGTGCTGCTGGGGCAGAGGCTGGACATGGCCCAGCCCAGAACCCCCCATGCCCTGGGCTGGTCCCACAGCGTGGGCAGCAGGATAGGGGGGATTCTGCCCCTCTGCCCCCCACCCCAGGTGAGACCCGACCTGCAGAGCTGCCTCCAGCTCTGGGGTCCCAGCACAGGAAGGACATGGAGCTGCTGGAGAGTCCAGAGGAGGCACCAGGATGGTCAGAGGGCTGGAGCAGCTCTGCTGGGAGGAAAGGATGGGAAGGTTGGGATTGTTCAACCTGGAGAAGAGAAGACTTTGAGGTGACCTATTGTGGTCTTCCAGTGACATGAAAGAGCAACAAGGAAGATGGAGAGAGACTGTTTCCAAGGAGTGACAGGACAAGGGGAAATGGCTTCAGCCTGAAGAACAGTAGGCTTAGTTGGGATATTAAGAAAAAGTTCTTTACTATGAGGGTGGGGTGGCCCTGGCACAGGTTGCCCAGAGAAGCTGTGGCTGCCCCATCCCTGGAAGCGTCCAAGGCCAGGCTGGATGGGGCTTGGAGCCACTTGGGCTGGTGCAAGGTGTCCCTGCCTGTGGTAGGGGGTGGGACTGGATGATTTTTAAGGCTCCTTCCGCCCCAAACCAGTCTGTGATTCTGTGATTCATTACCCATTTAAATGAGCTATTTCTATTATCTTGTGTTACTAGTTCATGAAGACTCTGTAGCTGGAGAGATTATGGATGGCATTTGTGCCATAACTTTGAGCCTCTTCAACTGCTTTGGGAGGAGCCTGCACAGATCTGGTTCAGAGTCCTCCTGTCCTTTTTGTTATCACATATTCCCAGCCAAGAAAAGAGCTACTAAACAAAAAGGGCAGAATTTCCAAGTAACTTTCAAAACAGGTGGCACAAAGGGCAAGGACTATTAAAACACAGGTCATATTTTAGTACTAGAGAGTCACGTCCTACACCTACAGTTTCCAGCAGACCCTCAAAGCTGCAGCCAAAAGCCCCACTGCCACCTCCTTGTCACAGCCCTTGTCTGTGTCACTCAGTGAGACCAACACAAGTTGCATTTATGTTTTGCTGTGCAATTGCATCCCAAAATGTGTTAGAGTGTGTGAACAAGGACCTTCTCAGCAGAGATCACACAGCTGTAAGGACAAGGACCACTGCTATTCTAGGGCAGGGCTCACCCAGCAGTCTCTGTAAAGGAGTTGATGTTATAGATCTCAAAAGAACTCAGTAATTGTCAGTACAGAGAGTTTCCAAGTCTCTGCAAATTTTTCCTCAGCAAAGATTCTTAGCAAAATTATACCACTCTGTTATTTATATTCTTCTCCTAACAGATATAAAGGGATGAGTTTTACAACTCTGTGCAGAGCTTTACAAAAAATCTATATTTATTAGCAGTTCCCAATTCAGCTGTCACATTCCTTTCTTTTGTGCTTGAAGTGTGTTTGAAAAGTGCTCATTAACTCGTAGGAAGTCACTACAGCCAGGCAGGAATGATTTTGGGAAATGGAAAATGGAAAATCCCCGGATGCCTTGCTGAGGAAAGTCAGAGGAGACTGTGTGACCAGTGCAGGGCTGTCCTGCCTGCTCTGGGAGGGACCCACACGGAGCTGGAACATCTGCTCAGGTGCAGCCTGAGCCTCTGGTAAAAGGGGAAAGCACAAGTCACAAGTCAGCCCAGAAAATATTTCATTTGCTAGGAGTCTCTGGTATTTGGCAAATGTCTTCATCTTTTATTTTCTCTTTTATTTGAAAGAGCCAGACACTTATATGGACCTTTTGGGTATGTCTGTGCTGCAGGGCAGTGCTATGACAGGAGCTTCAGTTTGACTCAGCCATAGACATATAAACTGCCTAATTCTGAGGTGCTCAAACAGGCCTTCAGAACTGTCCTGGCATTCAGAAACACACCTTCAATGTCATCTGTGATGTGAAACAACCTCTTAGTGAATAGTTTGTATGGAAACTTGGTGTTCCGTGCCTTCACAGCCACTGCCCCCCTTTGCCACCCAGTCTAGAACCAGCTCCATAACCTGCTTTCACAATTCTCAAACTGCGGTTTGTCTGGATATCAAACCATGTGACATGTTTTTTTCAAGGAGGTAAAGCTGTTTGCAAGAGCTGTATGTGAACAGGGGTGGTTTATGAAGCAGAAGAAAACATCTTTACAAGCTGCTTGTGAGCCTTCTGCTGGATCTCAGGGCTGCTGAGTGTGCTGTGCGTCCTGAAGACGAGAGAAATGTTGATTCCTAAGGCTTCCTTCCCTCCTTAATACTTCCATTTTGAATGTAAGCCTTTGCTCCCAGTAAACAGTGTTTTTCCGGATAGTGGCTGCCGTGATTTGGTGAGAGGGACAGCTGGTTAAGTCATATGATGTGATAATTCCAAGACTGGAAAGTCACAATAAGAGACAAGTGCCTTTCAAATACATTGGTGTGCACAGACTCAGTCTCGTGACATTGGTACTGTCCCTTCATCTCCTTTGCTCACCTTGTCTGAAGAATAGAAGTTTCTGGTTTGGAAGTTTCAGGATGAGTCTGTCATCAGGAACCTTCATCCCTGAACTTCTTGGAAAAATAAATAAGTTATAATCACGTGCATTAAATCCTCCAAGCCTTCTGTGCAGCTTTCATTTAATAAGCAAAAGAAACCATTGAAATTATGCTTAGCAAGTCTCTGAGAGAGCTGGGCCTCCTGCTGTGCTCAGCCTGGTTTCCAAGCCAAAATGACATGGGGCATTTGAAGCAAGCTTTGTAGAATTGTCCCCATTGTTGACATTTCTCCAAACAGACCTATTAACCGGCAGAGGAATTTGAGATTTGCACACCCGGAGTCCTGAGGGTCCCCAAGCCGCGTTTTCCATGATCACATTATTCATATTCTGGAGGTAAAAAAATATTGCAGCAACGTACTCTGTCTCGCCTCGTGCTTCCTGACGCCATTTAGGAGGCAGCACCTATGCATTTCTGATGTCAGAGTTGACCACAGTTAGAAACTTTCCATCTCCAGGTGGAATTCAACCTGTTGACACAGTTGGATTTTTACAGTGCAGTGAAACGTTAACCACTTCCTCTCCTCCAGCCCAGGACATCAAACTTGTGCCCTGTCATTTAGGAGCTAAACTCATTTACACCAATCAAAACCTGAGTAATGACTATTTTCCTTTATTTTCCTTTTTTTTCCTTTTTTTTGCCAGGGAAGCTATTTTAGATTTACACCCCTTTAAGAGCAGAATTTGCTCCTGAATGCTCTCCTTCCTCTCCACCTCTTCCTGCCCACTTAAACACTGGAGTTATTGTAGGCTCCCACATTAAATCCACAGCACCCTGGAGGTCAGGCAGTCCTCTACCATTGTGGGAAATGTATCAGCTCGCCCTGAAATAGATCTGCCTTTCATCAGATTCTTCTTTAATGAGGTAAGAGATTTAATTTCATGGTTAAAGAAATACAATGAAATAAAAGATACATGATACGTGAGCAACAGCATTAACTCTGCAAGGAAATGGGAATTGCCAGACCTGGTCTAGACAGCAGTCTCTGAAATGGTTAATTATGGAACAAATAGCTCACCCTGAGCGCTGCCTTGAGAGAAGCTCTGTCAGTCCAGAACCTGGAGAGAAAATTCCTGCTGCAAAAATTGCATCTTATACATTCCGGCCTCGGCAAAGCATTGCACTGAAATGAAACAGCAGCGGGAGGACCAAGGAGGGAAAGGAGGAACAGATGTGTCTGTGCAGAACAAACACGGGAGGGTGTGTGTGTGGGTGTGTGTGTGTGTGTGTGTGTGTGTATCCGCCTGACCCACCGTCCTCCTGCTCGGGGCTGATCCCAGGAATGGAGCCCCTCTGCTCTGGGACAGGCTGGGAGAGCTGGGGAGGTTCACCTGGAGAAGAGAAGGACACCTGAGAGCCCCTGCCAGTGCCTAAAGGGGCTCCGGGAGAGCTGGGAAGGGACTGGGGACAAGGGATGGAGGGACAGCACAAGGGGGAATGGCTTCCCACTGCCAGAGGGCAGGGATAGATGGGATATTGGGAGGGAATTCTCCCCTGTGAGGGTGGGCAGGTCCTGGCACAGGTTGGGCAGAGAAGCTGTGGCTGCCCCATCCCTGGAAGAGTCCAAGGTCAGGTTGGACAGGACTTGGAGCAGCCTGGGCTGGGGGAAGGTGTCCCTGCCCAGGGCAGGGGGTGGGATTGGATGACCTTTAAGGTCCCTTCCAAGCCAAACCATCCTGTGATTCCATGACCTTTCCATCCAGCCCCTGGGCAGAGGCCAAGGCAGTTCTCTGGTGGTGGGAGGGTTGGGCAGCTCAGGGTCACCCCTGCCCTGAGCCAGGTGACATGTTCACAGTGCAGGGGATGGATCTGCCCCTGGGAACAGGGTCTCTCAGGCCTCTGCAACCAAATCCCAGAGCTTTTGATCACCAGAGTCGTTTACACACAAGAGTTTTGCTGTTTGTTTCTGGTAGTGGATTTTTGGTTGGTGTTTTTCTTTTGGTTTGTTTTTGAATTTCTTTTGTTTGAGGTTTTTGTTTAGGTTGGGGTTTTTGGTTGTTTTTTGTTTTGTTTTGTTTTGTTTTTGTGGGTTTTTTTTTAATTTTATTTTGGATTTTGTTTATTTGTGTGTGCGTGTTTTGTTTCATTTCATTATACATAGTGCCAAAAGTATTAATTCCCTGCTTTTCTCTCAGAAGAGAAATCCTGAGAGGTGTCAGTTGTTCCCCTCAATATTGCTCTTATACCAACTGCACCCTTTGCAGGCAGCTCCTGGAAAGGACACGAGTTCCCTTAGAAAACCCCGAACATTTTGTATGTTCCTGGCTTTCATTACTGGGCTGTTTGGTTTTTTGTCTGTCAGTCAATGTAAAGAATGTAAAATAATTTTTTCCTCTTCTACCGCGACTTATTTTATTCATTTGTACCACAGTGCTGGAACAGGCACAGGTGCCAAGAGTCACTTCCAAGATTAGATCTTAATAACTTCCTCAATGTCCAGCAGCCTGGAGATGCAAATTGCTTCACTGAGGCCTTGCTTGTTATTCTCTCTGTACTTATTAAATTTTATTTCTGGATCTGAGACCCCCCTGAATCCATGTCTCTGCCATCTGAGCCAGCTGCTGAAAGGAGTAAATTGTATTACACAGTCCTTCCTGTATTGTAATGTGTCTTTAAATATACACAGCTCACAACAGAGAGTTCTAGAGAATAAAAAAAGACATTTTTTTCCCCTAGTTTCTTGCCTGGGTGCCTGTTGAGGAACTTCTTATCTTTTGTGTTTTTCAGTGTTGTAGAGTTGTGACAACTCCACTAAGTAAACCATCATCTGGCTGATACCTGCCCATATTCTGGACTTGTTAAAAACTCCTACTAAGCCTCCTAAACATGAGTATTGAAAGGAGGAATGTCTGCATGGCAATCTGTGTCAGTAGGACTCAATGCGCCGAGGGTTGATATTCCACTTCCAGCCCTGTCTGGAGTCCCTGGGATTGGAGAACATGGATGGGGAGGTGGCACAGACAGGAGAGATCCTTTGTGTCCCCAGGAAGCCTTTCTGTGGTTCCTCACCTAAAGGAAGAGCAGTCAGGGGTCCAACAAGGTGTCCCTCGGTGGGGCTGAGCATCCTCTGCCTTCAAGGGACAATTTCTTTGCTTGTGGTTACTCCCCAAGAACTGAGATGCTCCAACTCCTCAGCTGCCTCGTGGCAACCAAATTTTGGAGGTGGGCTCCTGAAGGAGGATGACAGAGCCTTTCCAAGTGCCCAACCCCAGGGGACAGCTTGTTCTAGGAGACGATATCATTGGTTTTGCCCAAGGTTTTCCCCCTGGCTGGCCTTGGGCTGGGCAGGAGGGGGGACATCCGGGGATAATTAGGGACAGGAATTTGGCTGCAGGTCACTCTGCCAGACAGAAGCCCCGAGTCCACACGATCGGCAGCATCTGAACGAGCCCAGTTGGGATAGAGACGAATTTTTCACACCTGTTTCTCCAAAATTAATAATCCTACAAAAATTCCGTGCGAGCTCGAGGAAGGCAACATTCCAGTAACATTTGGCTTTTACTGACCGAAATTTCCCGTAAGATGGGCCTCTGGCTCTGGCGTGGAAAATCTGTCCTCACTCACTTCCCCCCCACCCCAGCCCATGGAGAGTCTGGTTGGGGTTTGGTTGGTGCCAGGGCTGCCCCAGGAGCCCCTGGGTTGGTTATTCCCAGGTGCCACGAAGTCAAAGCCATGAGTGTCCCCTTGGGAGCTGGCGGTGGGAGCGGCCGGCTCGTCCCAGGGGATGTTGCTAAACCCCCAGTCACTTCGTTACGCAGCAAATTGGGAACAGACCCCACCGAAGCAGACGGAATGTGAGGGGGAAAAAAATAAAAATAAAAATATAAAGAGGAGTCATAATAATACTATGAGAGAAATATGTGTAAAGTCCCCAAGAGCTCCTGCCCCTTGGCCGAACACCAGGTTGAAATCCAAGATGTTTGATGTGCTGAATTCCGAGTTTCCTGACCCCAATGCTCTTTTTTTTTAATCTAGTTTATTTTTATTTAGCAACAAGTAGCGAGGGACAAACTTTCCTGTTACCACGTTGAGGCTGTGGAAAACTACAGTAGGAGGACATGGGCTGAATTTGGCTCTAATTGACTGGAATTCATGACTTGGAGTATCTTTTGTTGGCTGCGCAGGATGGAATCACTTCCTAAGTGTAATGAGCAATCCTGGACACCATCGTTTTGGGACATGAAAGCACTGCCTGTTACATGAGCACTTCTAACCCGCCTTGCACAATGGTGTCTGCAAAAAGCTTTCGGGGAAGAAATAAAAGATTTGGAATCCGATACCTATAGAGGTTCTGAGTTCCCTCTGTTCTCTGGGCATCAGTTTTAGAGCTCAGCCTTGTGGGAGGCACTGCCTTTGCCAGAATAAATGCAGTTTAAAACAACAACAGTACCAAAAAACTCTCCCAATGCAAATGTTTGCCCTAAAAATTGCTTTAGATGAGAGAAACCTGGCTACACTTTTAACAAATTCAGGGCTGTTCTGGAGATGACAGATTAAATAAGACATCTAAGCAGGAGTTCTGTTTTTCTTGCTTAGATCTTTATTTAAATTGTGTGCTTCTGTGCATTCTGTATCACAGGCAGCAACTGCCATTGGTTTGGGACAGTCAAAAAGTTGAATTTGCTCCTGTATACAGAAACAAGACTTTTTGATCTATCTTGGAAAAGTATTGTTAAATTACTGATACTTATGTGCAATATCAGCAGGAAAAAAAAAAAAAAAAAAGCAACACCAGGAATGTCTATACTTTGTGAATGAAACTGGTGGATTCAATTAACTTCAGTTTTGTAAATGCAGTTATTAAATTCAGGAGGAGCATTTGCACAATATCATCACGCAATTGGCACTCTGAGAGTATGGGGATAAAGGAATGGTGTTCCAAATAAAAGCAGCAAATGGGATTTCTGTTGTGCTGTAATAAAATAGATTGCAAGCAACTTTATTTCAATATGCAATGATTTGGATTATTCTGTTGTGGACCTTTGCCAGCTCTGAGAGGAAGATAATCTTAAATCTGAGCTAAGAAAAGAGGTTAAGAGGAAAAGGTTTAAACTGCATTTGCACTTCTGTTGTTGATGTTGAGAGAGCCCCAGAATCTTAAGGAGGTCACAGGGGGCTGTTGGGGTTTAGAGAATGCAGGAAAAGCACTTGGGATAAGGAGAAGTCAGTGAAGCATTATCCTGTTTTATTCTAATGTACATTTTGCTTCTTCTGTGCAATTTGGTGGTCTCTAGTCTCAGCCTAGGGTGGATGTGAAGATGTGAAGAACTGAGAAACACAAAAGGCTTGGTCTGGGCTCAGTTACA
>VWZG01011753.1:317949-389425 GCA_013396735.1 Grallaria varia | reverse complement strand
TTTTTTTTTTTTTTTTTTTTTTTTTTTTTTTTTTTTTTTTTGTTAAATTCACAGCAAATTCTCTGTCTCTCTCTCTGATTCTTTTCCTCAAAAGTCTTGCTAAGCCTGGATTTCCAAAGACCCAGGAGCAGCGTAAGCAGTGAGCTCATGCATCTGAAGGAGCCTGGGATTACAGCTGCGTTTAATAAAGCCTGAGTTAGCTATAGAGAATGTAAGTGAGCTAAATCCCATCTGCTTTGAGGTTTCCCTTTGCTCCCAGAAGAAGCCAAATGCAGGATATGAGGCGAGGTGTATGGGCTCCTTCCGGAAATGCTGGGAAAAAAGGCAAGGAAAAAAAAGGCAAGGAAAAAAAAAAAAAATCAAGGAAAAAAGGCAAGGACAAAAAAAAGGCAAGGAAAAAAAGCCTCCCTGTGTTCCTTTGGTCCTCTTATGACATGGACCTCACCAATGAGAGCGTGAGCGATGCATGAGCGATGAGAGAAGAGCCTGTGTTCGCCTTCACTGCCAGACAAATGGGCTCAGAGCTCTGCGAAGAGCCACCACCACCTCGCCCTCTTCCCAGGGCTTTGCTGTGTCCGTGGATATCCTGGATGGAATGGGCAGCCCCAGGAATTGGGCTGGTGGGACTCTGCTCCTCTCTCTTCATGCCCAAGGGCAAACTGGAGATGAGAAGCTGGGTCAGTCCTCCACACTCCCAAGGACTTGTCAGTCTTTGGCAATCTGGATATGATGTCCCATCTGGCCAGGGGACAATTCAAGTGACAAACAGGAGAGGGAGACACTTCTTAGCACTTTCCGCCCCAGGTCAGGACTGGAGTTGGGGAGTCGAGTGGGAATTCTCACAAGTCTGCTTTTACTTGACAGTGGGTTTTGTTGTATTATCAAGTTATGAGGCAATAATTAGGCAAATGTAGCTGTAAAAACCTCTTTGTTAGTAATTGAGGAAGCCAGAATTAGATTTCGATGATGTGCCTCTGTTTTACTGAGCAGCCCCCATCCCCTGCTCTGGGGATATTGCTCTTGAAGTGGAGCTTCCAACGTCTTCTCCCCGGGAGCTGGTGGGAGGTTAAATATCCCTATTTGCTAACCTGAGACCATGTTTTATGAGTGTAAACCAATTTTGGGATATGCTTCAAAGGCTTCAGCGTCTAGGGCCAGCCCAAACAGCTTTCTAGTTGTTTTTGGACATTCCTTGTCTTCTCAACCACACCTTGAGATTCCTTCAGCTTTCTTTCAGGAGAGTCGTACTTTTTTGACTCAAAGGACAGACAGACAGGTCTCTTCTGCTCTTATCAGAGTGATTGGAATAGAAATCATAGAATCACAGAATGATTTGGGTTGGAAGGGACCTTACAGATCATTTCATTCCACCTCCTGCCATGGGCAGGGACACCTTCCACCAGCCCAGGTTGCTCCAGCTTGGTCTTGGACACTTGCATGGGTGGGGCAGCCACAGCTTCTCTGGGCAACCTGTGCAGGGGCCTGCCCACCCTCACAGCCAAGAATTCCTTCCCTCCATCCCATTTAACCCTTCCCTCTGGCAGTGGGAAGCCATTCCCCCTTGTCCTGTCACTTCATGCTCTTGTAAAAATGTTTTTTTTTCCCCCTCTCTCATGTCAGTAAATCAGGACAGTCTCAACAAAAGCCAGTCAAGCTGTGCAAAGTGGGCACAGTTGCTTATCCATGAGTGGGTCTCTCATGGATGCCATTGACAGGACATCGATTGGACACCAATTATAAATCCTAATTTGTCTCTGTGCTTGCTGACCTTCTCTCAGAGGAGTTCCAGTGGTGATAAAATATTTATAAATATGGCTGAACAGCAGCTTTTATGTATTTTCCAGAGGGTGTATAATTGAAGGTCCTTCTGTCCCATTTTTCTACAGTGTCTTCCTGAATCAGGGTTTTGCTTTAGGTTTAAGACAGTTGAGAAAAACAGCTTTTTATGTTAGAGGTTGGACAAGGTTCCCTTAACAGGTTCAAGGTCAGGTTGGACGGGGTTTGGAGCAACCTGGGCTAGTGGAACATGTCCCTGGCCATGGCAGAGGATGGAAAGAGATGAGCTTTAAGGTCTCTTCTGACCCAAACCAGTCTGGGACTCTCTGAATTTGCAGTAGGAATCCTCATCCCTGTGGAGCACCTGCTGGCGATGACAATCCTCGTATCTGAACACGTTTCTTATGGAATGGGATAAAGCACTACAGACTTTTGCTTTGCTGTTTTCATCACTTAAGCTTCAGGAGGGAAACTGTGCCTGTGAGACATTTAAGGATGTGTTTAACATGATTAACTGTAATTTTGACACCAATAATCTCCACGACGTGATTCCAGTAAAGTGTGTATATTTTGGGATGGAGAGAAGCCCATGCTTAAGCATTTTTACGCACTCAGGCACTTAGAGGGTACAAATTGGTGGGCACAGGATAAAACCTTTAGAGCAATTGAGTTACTTTCCCCGTGTCATCTGTGGATTAACCACTTAGGAGTGTTGCTGATACGCTCATAAAGCTTCGCACCGTCCCACTGAGTGAGCTTCTCTCCTCCCTCAGTCCTCAGTGATGTGCTGTAGCTCTCCCTGCCACTTTTCATCCTTTGATACACAGCCAAAGCCATATTTTGTCTCATAAACTTCTAATAAATTCTACTGCAAATATGATAAAAGCCAAAGATATTTATGAATGCTGGAAGTCACTCTGTGTCCCAGAGTCTGACACCAGCAGTTTGCACGGAAAATATTTATGTTCTGGCGTAGTTGTCATTGTCTATTTATTCTTTTCTTCTTTGATTCGTCTTGGGGGAATTTGGCATGGATCTTCTTTGTGTTTGTGGTATCACCAACAACAAACTCTTGTCTAATGTATACTTTCAGCGTGTTGATGTCTCTCTTTTTATTTTACAGTTCAGGGAAATACATGATCTGAGTCATCTTTGCAGAGCTTTAGCACCCAAGTCGTGGCTCCACTCTCGCATATCCCTTAACAGGCACAAAACTTCTTCCCACTGGTGTGATAAGAGAGCTTGAAATAACTTTATTAAACACTGATATTTGCTCAATTACAGCTTGTTTGCCACTAAGCTTGTGGTCTTCTCAGGCTGTGCAGTAACAGCCGAGACATATTCATCTCTTAAAAGAGCAGTTAAAGAAAGACTGAATGTGGGTCTGTTGCAACCAGGCAGTGCACAAACCCCCTGGATCTGCTCTAAAACAGCTGCTTCCTATTTCTTCACTTAGGAAACAAATACAACCCTTGGAAAATGACCTGATAAAAATAATGAATACAAACAATAGAGGAAATTTCCTTTTTGGAAATCTTCTCTTAACAGTTCCAAATTTGGCATTTTTTTCCCCCCTGTGAGTTAGTGTTTGGTGTGATAGTTAATACCTTAATGGGCAATTATGGGGCCTCAACTTTCCTGTGTTTACAGGTGCATGTGAACTCCAGTTAACCAAACTGCATCTGGCTACAGCTGTGAAGGAATGGGGGCAATGCAGGTGGAAAGGCAAAAGCACTTGGATCTCGATTCTGTACTGGTGAAATCATGTGAATATGGTGTCCAAAGACAGGAAATGTAGGGAAAGGATATCCAATGAAAAAGGTAAAAACATCAGTCATAAGAGCAGAGCATGGATAGGATCTTTAGAGTCACCTTAAGAATCAGCCCTGTGATGTTAGAGTCACTTTTGAAATCTTTATTTTTTGTCTTCCTCATACCATTAAATAAGAGAAGTTGTGTTCAGAGGAAGCATCTCACAGGGGTTCAGTGGGTGCTGTTCCTCAAGCTGCCAGCCTTGGCCGTGTCCAGGCTGTGCCCTTGGGGGGCTGCTTTGGAGCATTGCCCAACTCTGCGACCCAGTGGGCACGGCCCCAAGGCTGCCAGAGCTCCAGGAGGGTTTGGACAACGCTCTGAGGGACAGGGTGGGATTGTTGGGGTGTCTGGGCAGGGCCAGGGGTTGGAATTGGTGCTCCTTGTGGGTCCCTTCCAACCCAGAATCCTGTGATTCAAGGATTCTACTTTAACACAGTTTTTCTCTGAGAGGTGCATTTCCTTCCAGCCACAAGCACTGAATGCTCCTAAAATCACCCAAGTCAAGTCCCTGTTTCCCTGCTCCAAAGCAGTATTTATGTTTCAGGTGTCATATTCCAGCAGCTCCCTGCATTCCCATCTGCTGCTTATCAAAACTGGCTGCCCTCTGTGGATGGCAGGAGACCTCTCAGGCTCCACTGACAGAGGCATCAATTCACATTCAGGGCAGCTTCACTCTCAAATATGCTGCTTCAAAGTAGATTATTCCTAGGACTGGATGAACCAGCACAGGTATTAAATTGGAACTAAGCCTATTGACCCGTGTTGTAACAATTTTGTCATAATGAGCGCATTTTTGCATTTCACTAATATTTCCCCTAATGATTAATTGGTCTCTTTTAGGCTTTCATTAATATCAGTATATTCCTAGATTTGTTTATCTGTTATGATATTCTGTACAACTTTGAATTTCATCTTGAACAGTGGCTTGCAAGCACATAAAACCACAGCAATAAATTTCAGCATGTGAAGCTCAATGTTCAATTTTCCCCTGCTCCTTTCATTTAAAAAAAAAAATCAATTGCCATCCGCATTTATCTAATGAAAGAGAGCATCACAGGGCACAGGATGCAGTTCTGGTCCTGCTTGTTAGAGATCACAACCTGAAGCTATCTGCCTGATTAAAATATATGTTCCCTGTTCTTTCATGTTGCCGTTTGCTTCTGTCTCAGTGTATGGTTCAATGTTTACAACAGAGTATGATTAAGGATGGGTGAGCCCCAAAAGATAAAACAAGAACAGGCCTGAACTCTTACCAGAAATTTATCTCCTATGGCTTTTTTTTTTTTTTTTATAAAGTCAGGTAAGTGGGTGGAAAATTATTGGAAAAAGAATTAGTTTAAATTTTGATTCAGCAACTGTTGGCAGAAAAGCTGGTGTTAGCAAATACTCCCAAAATAAACCCCACAAGCTGCTTTCCAAAGTGTCACACGAGTACCTCGTGTGTGTGGACAATGAAATTAAACGTTTTGCAAACGTTTGTGAGAGAACTACTGAAGTAAGAGACAGGGAATGGTTTGTTGTAAGAGGAACTTTCTTTTCCTGAGTCCCACTCTGGTTTTAATGGAAAAATTGTGCTACATCTCGCATGCAGGTTTTGGTTGCAAGTACACACTAAATTGAATTTTAAATCATCCCTAAATCACAGAATATTCCAAGCTGGAAGGGACCCTCAAGGATCCTCGAGGTCAACTCTTGAGTGAATGGCCCATGGGGTGATCAAACCATCTCAGGGTTATTTCCCAAGGCTAAAGAACTGGGGGAGAGGTAACACAGGCTGGTTCCAGGACCAGCTGGAGAATATTCCCAGAATTACAGACAAAAATTTGGAGCCTTACTCATGACTCCGTTCAATAATCCCATTACATCTGAGAGTGGAGGATACATCTGGAACAAGACGTACTTTTGAGAAATCAGCAATCAAAGAGGGTCCAAACCATGCACCAGGAATTTGGTAACGTTTCTGACCTTCTCTCCAACACAGGCTCATTTCTTCTCTTAGGGCACAGACGTTATGAAACTCACCATGTCAAAAAATTGACACAGAAATTGGAAATGAGTGTTCATATTTGGAACTGATTAAATTTGTGCCGTGTGCTGGGGGAGGGAGCTTGGGGTGAGCTCAGGGATATTACTGGACAAAGGAGAATACACATATGGGGTCAATGTTATATAGGAAAGCCACAGCAAAGAAAACCTGAGCACCTCCATGGGCAAAATAACTCTATATTTTATGGTCTCCAAAAACACCGATCATTCATCCATTTCTAAATGTGTAGGATGGGCAGAATCCTCCTGGTGGTTCTGTGCTTGTAAAGCAGCAAAAAGGAGATAATCCTGGACCATGGAATCACAGAATATCCTGAGCTGGAAGGGACCCACCAGGACCAGCCAGTCCAGCTCCTGGCCCTGCACAGACACCCCAACTATCCCACCCTGTGCCCCAGAGGATCATCCAAACCCTCCTGGAGCTCTGGCAGCCTTGGGGCTGTGCCCACTGCCCTGGGGAGCCTGGGCAGTGCCCACCACCCTCTGGGGGAAGGACCTTGTGCTGAGATCCAACCTGAGCCTGCCCTGGAACAGCTCCAGGCCATTCCCTCATATAGTGATGTGTGAGCCTGTGGATCCCAGAAAAGTCCACCTGGGAGAGGATTCATTCAGAAAGCAACACGAGCCAAAAGGCCCAGGAAATTGGTTTTTATCCTCAGGAGCATCTTTGGTCCTGAGTGGGGGATCCCAGGTGGGGTGGTTCGTGTTTTCATTGCCCTCAGAGATGGTTGGGTAAACGTTGCTTTCTAAATCCTCCAACAGGAGCAATCCCATCCTTTATCTGGAAGACAGACCTGAAAGTTAAAGATTAATCTTCCTCTCCCCCTTGCCAACAAAAAAACCCCAAAGGACCCCCAAGGTAAGGGAGAGGCGGGTTTTTCAGGCCAGGTAGGAGGGCAATCAGTGTTAATGAGGATCCTTTAACTGTGATCTTTTCTCTTTGCCACAAGCCTGAGGCTCCAGGGAGCTCAGAGACAACAAAGCGCCCAGCCAAGGTGCCAGCTGAGCGCCCTGTGTGTCTCAGAGGGCTCTGGGATGGAGGCAGGGAAACCAGGAGCCTCCCAACGGTGCTTGGGTTACCTTTACACACAGGCAGCCGCGTAATCTCTTTTTATCAGATCTGAGAAGAAAGGGAATCCCTCCTGTGTCGTTCCCTTCAGGCTTTTATCTCTCCTTATCCTTTTTTTTTTTTCCTTTTAAAAAAGGCTCAGGCTACCACTCTGCTCACCCGAGCGCTCTCAGTTTCTCCACTATTCTCCCTACGGGTCTTGCAAGCAGGAGTGAAAAAGGGTGCAAAGGAGTTCACGGGCTTGAAAAGATGGGAATATCCCAGATCCCATGTGTGTGTGTGTGTGTAAATCAGAATTTTTTCAGCTGATTCCGCTGGAGTGGGGTTGATTTACACCAACAGCACAGTAATTTGTGCAGGACTTCCTAGAATTCAAACCCTGCCTGTGGTTCCCCTGCTTTTATGTCAGTTTGCTACTATTTCACAACGTTCAAATAACAGGGATGAGGGGAGTCAAACTCTCGACAACGCGCTCTGCTGATGCTGTAAGGAAAATATTCTGCTTTCTGAGTCATTTGCCCTGAGCTGCCTTTCTCTTTGAATGGCCCAGGGGTTTCCTTCTTTAGCCATAAATTGCATGCAAATTCTTTGTGTGTGTGTGTGTGTGTGTGTGCCGCGTATGACACCGTGTGCGTCTCCCAGAAGCGAAGCCAAAGCGAGCGAGGCTGTTCCTTTAAAGCAAAACTGGGGGGGAAAAAAAAAAAAGAAAAAAGAAAAAAAAAAAAATGCCTTCAGGCATCCTATTACAGTGGAAGGAGCCAAGGATGAGGATTTGCAGCTCAGCTATATAAACCCGGGCAGAAGCTGGCTGATGTGACCGGTTTGCCTTGCTGTCAACCCTCTCGGCGTTTCACACGCTCGAACACTCCGCCAGGCAACGCAACTTCGCCGAGTTTTGACAGGACGGCAACGAAGTCGGAAGGCGGCAGCTTGACTTGAACATCACATTTATTTCATGGAGACTGCTCCCAGCGGGATCTGAGCTCTGGCAGGGTCTGGAAGGTAAGTCTGCTTTCCTTCCCGAATTAAAAACCCCAGGAGCTCTTCTCGCCCGGTGCCCCAGTGTCCTGTCGCGACTCTCACGGCTCCGACCATCAGAGCGGACAGTCGGGGCTCCTGTTTGGGAATGGGTTTGAATGGGAGCACGTCTGCCTTAAGTTTGGCTTTGTTGTCCGATGTAATAATGTCAGAAATGTCCCAGGCTGATGCAGTGAATGAATGGAGCAGGAGTTAGCTCAGCGCCGGACGTCGACAGAAACCCAGACAGAAACTTAATTGACTGGAAGGGTAGAAAAGCAGATTTGGGATTTCCTCTTGGCTTCTGAAGTCATAGAAACATTTCCCCCATCCTCACTTCATGAACCAGCCTAAACCCACTCGCAGGTGTAAACCCGCCCAGGTAACTCCTCCCGCTGGGCTCTTGGTGACTCTTTTCTCTGTTAATTTGCTCTCTGCAGAGTTCTTTTCCCCGGAGCCTTTGTCACCTTCCTCCCCACCCCCACGGGGCTCCAGTTGCTTTTAAAACTCCGGTAACACGAGTGGGGAGCAAAAGACAAAGGGAGATTCAGCTGGTATCTTATTGCCAGCGCTCCAAGGGGTGGGTTCTGGGAGCAGGAGGGTGAAATTCCCCATCCTCATGGAAAAATAGACATTTGCTCTGTGTCTTGGCGACTTGCTGCCTTGTGCACCGAGATTTATCTGCATGACTGTGTCTGCACTTGCCAGTGAGGCTCAAATTGGCTTAAAAAAGAGAAGCTGACTGGGAGAAGGTGAACACACTCAGATTCGTTTAGGAGTTAAGCCCACTTATTGGAGACTTTGTGTTACATCACCCTTGCAGAGTTTTCCCTGCCTGTCTTGGTCTCTGGTTACCAGGAGAGAGAGTTTTTGGCAGTTATTCCAAACTTCTTTAAAGTCTGTATGATATTGTGGAGGAGAGTGACATGTTCACATTGAAATGATGGTGATGTGTCCTCTTGCCCAGTGGAGACATTATAAAATTAAAAAGGATAATAAAGGTATTTGTCAAATTTATCTTCAGGAGAAAAGGGGAAACTAATGAAGGGCATGTGATTCTACGCACTGGGTAAAAGTCTTACTGTCCAGCTGTTGTTCTCAGTTTTCTCTCCCAGTTTATTTTTTTTTAAATCATATTAAATATTGAGAATTCATTTTACACATGTGGGGTTTGTTTGAGTGTGCTGACTCTGTGCATTTGCCTTTTAAAGACTTTTCTCTTGATTTGCGAGACTTGTTTTTTAAAGACTTTTCTCCGTGATTTGTGAAATCATGGAATCATGGAACGGTTTGGGTGGAAAGGGACCATATGGGTCATCCAGGTCCACCCCCTGCCATGGGCAGGAATATCTGTCACTAGACCAGGCTGCACAGTTTAAGGGTGCAGTGGTCTGAGAATGAGCTGGACAGTGGGGACCAGTGAGTGTCCTTTGAATCCCAGGAACATTTGCAGAATTGTGTTGGGATGTGCCTTTGGGGTGTTTCTCACTGCTACGGGGAAATCAGGAACAAGTCTGACCAAGCCTGACCAAATGGAACTGTTCAGCCGAAGGGAATGGGTCTGTCTGCACTTCACCTTCTCTGGGAGGGACTTCTGGAAGTAGCTGGAAGAGTTCTCAGGGTATTCCCAGCGCAGGTGCTGCCCCTGAGCGCAGACACGGAGGGAAGGATGTTCACCTGAGCTGAGCAGGGACACGAGCAGCTGGAAAGGGGCAGAGTGAAGGGCACTGTCTGTCCCCACTGCCACTGACCTGTCACACTCAATATCCTCAAACAGCAAAATTGACATTCATTTCCCATATTTTTTGCTGGTTAATTTTATCCTTTGGCTCCTTTCAGCCCAGAGAAAATTTTTTGCTACTTCCAGCCCTTAGTTGTCTAACTACAGTTACTTTATCAGTGTTTCCAAAGCTGTGGGAGAGCCAAAGGATCTGCTGAAAGCTCACAGCCTGCAGATGAGAATGTCATGTCTCAGCTGGAGGGGAAGCAGGAATTCTGCTAAAGAAATCTCTTCCAGGTACATGATGGTCATAAGGAGAGAGAACCAACCAGACCCAGTCCTCCTGTTGAAATAATGGCACTTAATGATGCTAAAACTTACTGAGAATGTCCCTAAACGCAGCCTCAAATGTGCTGCACAGGTTATGAGTAACTTACCTGGAGACTTTTTGTTAATGGAAATCTGTTCTCTTTTTTCATCCCAGCTCTTTAACACTGGGATCATTTCTCCTCAGTATTCACTTAAATTTAACTATCGTGTTGCTATAACAGCATTTCTAAAGGTTTGACATTCAGCTCAGGTGGCTTATTTTTCATATTACTTCTTTTTATAAACTATCTAAAAAAAGCCAAAGACTATTCATGTATCAAGATGTTCTGACTTGTTATAAAGAGACTGTCAAAGTTTGTTCTTGAGTATTGTTTCATTTTTTTGATAAGAAAATGAGTTTAAATGGCAGAGTCTGTTCTTCATGGGACTTTTTCATCCTTTTCAAGAGTGAAGTAGAACAAAGAAGAAAATGTGCATTTAAAACAGTGATATTGCTTTGGAGCCAGAGCTTTAACCCTTTCATCCCTCCTGGCAGAACCATTTGAAAAACTGGACCTGCTTGGGCAGTTCTCTGCTGTTTTCCTGGTCCAACACAAAGGAGGGTCTGTCCATCCAGCTCTGTGGGCTGTGTCCAGAGGTCTGAGTGATGCCAAATGGCATTTAATTGTCCTGGGTTGTATAAGGGGTGTCTGGTGTAAATGGATGTCCCATTTTGGCAGCTCTATAAGGGAGAAACATCTTCCATTCAGTTGGATGTTTCCTTTAAGGAACTCCGGTATCCGTGGCTGAACATTGCATTTGGAAAGGAGCTGAAAGGCAGAGAAGGTGGTGTTTGCTTCATGATCAGCCACACATTTACCTGTCCTACCTCTGTGACATCTATTGAAACATGAGAAATTCAGGTTGGTTAAAAAAATGGCTCTAATTTGAAGCCTGTGTGTTGATATATTCGTCCTTGGATAGGTGCCATCCCAGTCTGCTGAGCTGAGGGGCCATTGACAGTTTTAAGGTCCACTGGCTCATAAAACTCGAGGCTTAGGAATGGATGATTTACACCATTGGAAAGTTAGAAATCTCAGCTTTCCAATAATAAAAAGGTATTTGTCCTGAACAGTGGCAGTTTGAGATATAGGGCTTTAAAACTGGGCTCTGATTTACCAACAGGCACTTTCTCAGACTGTTTAGCTCACAGACTGAGCTCTGTATCCAAGCCTGTGGTCATAAACTGCAGAAGTCTGAAACTACTGTAAACTGTAAGAGCTCCCCTCAGTTGTTTTAAGGAATTTGCTGATGTAATCGTGCAGAAAAATCATTGTTGCTGAAGTAGGAAACTAAGGAAGACAGCAATCAGAGGGAATTAAGTTGAGTAAATATTTTATCCTCACCCAGGCTCAGAAATATGCAAAAGCAGTGCAATTGCAGGGCTATAACTAGTGAGTTCTGAACAGAAAAATCTTAACTTGAGGTCAAAAACTGAAAAATAAGGGATGTGTACAAATGACTCGGGAGTTTATAAGGTGCAATTTAATTAATTAAACTGCGTGATATCAAAGAGGACTTTCAGTCCATGGCTTTGGTTGATTTGTGAAGGTTGATTTGATTTGGGAGTTGATGTTGTAACTATTGCTACAGCATTTTAGGGGTTTATTGCATTAGAAGAAGTTTTGAGACCTAATAAGTGATGCTCGCTGCCATAAGGATCTTACAATTGCTATTATTAGCTGTTCAAAAAAAGGGGTTTTTTTTACAGTGGAGAGTCAAAAGAAGGAAGAAGCAGTTCTTTGAGGGATGGGATTGCTGGAGAGCAGAGAAACGAACAACCCCAAGAGAAAATCTTGAGCTGTCACAGTTTCCACCCAGCTCAGGGCAAGTGTGAAACTTGCCCTCCCTCGGTGCTCACTGTCCACTCCTGTGTTCAACCTCTGTCCAGTCTGAGCTGAAGTTTAATGCCTTCCACATGTGGGAAAAGTTGGAAACTGGGCATTCTTCCAGCTACTGAAATCCTTCCGAAATCCTTCGCGGGCTGATGTAACTGAGCGGGGTGGAATGGGCAGACTGGCAGGAGGAGGCAGGGCAGGAGCCTGCCTGACAAGAGATGCCTCTGCATCCTGCAGGAAGAGTTTGGGCATTGAAAGAAGGAAGGTTGAATAATTTAATGTCTCTTTTGAACACTGAACAAATGACATACATGCACTTATGACTAGGCATGGCCTTACTGTAACAGTTTGCTGGATTCCTATATGCATCATTTCTGTCCCTCCTCTATGCTGCTTATCCCATTGCTGACAAAACCACAGCAAAAACCCCACCTATAGATATCCAGATGTAGAATTCAAAGAATATTGGTTAATACAAATTAAACCTCATAAGATACCTCATAAACCAGGGTGAGATTTTGCTGCTCAGCTCACGGAGTCAATGAGAACAACTCTCCATTTATGATTTCCTTTGGCTTGTGCATGAGTGAGCCACCCAAGGCAAATCCATCCCGAGCTGACCTTGTCACAAGAGATTTCTCCAGATTCACATCCTTAATTGTCTGCAGTTTCAATTAAACCAAGGTGGGATGCTGCCAAGTTTTCAGAACCTCCAACTGGAGCGTCCCAGCGCACGAATAGCCCGTGGCATTTTGTATTCTTTGGGCAGCGGAGGACGAGGTTGCCAAGTTTGCATTCAGTCATCCATCACATATTAGCCTACTGGAGGTCCATTCTTCCCTAGCAATGGGGGAGCTCTGCTTCCTACTTAGAGAGATTACTCACACAGAAAGCCCTTTCCCCCAACCCAGCCCTGCACAGGCAAGAGAAAGGGAGCTTTCTTCAGCCCAGGGAAACGCTCCGGTTCCAAACTCTCCACAAAAATGATATTGTTTCATGCTTGGAAAACATATTCTTTTTAGTAATTGAGTAGAAAGTGCGGGGTGGCAGGACAGAAATCTTTAATACAGATTTTCAAAACAATCGCTTGAATCACAGGCACAACAAAGGTCTGTTGTGGGCTGGCTCTTCCCATGCCAGGCTGTGGCTATATGTGTGTCTAGATATTGGCCAGGATACTGCCAGGGGTCTGAAAGTGAGAGCCTGGGGAAATTCCGCCCGAATGATTTTCCTTTAACTGTGCCCAACGTGCACCAGACCTTGGTAAGTCCATAAACTTAAAATTGCAAATGCTAATTTTGTGATGGAATTTAGAGATTTACCACAATATTAATTGAAACTGTCTTGATTCTTCTTTAAATTTATGTTCCTTTACACCATTCTGGCAGCACAAAGCTAAAAGGGGGCATAAATTTCTTCTGAGTCTACATGAAAATTAAACTCTGAGACTGTTTCCCTGTGTGCCCATCAGAACTGGCTAAAGAGTTATTTCCACCATTAAGGAACTCCTGCTGGAAAGGGACTAGAAAAAGATTTATTTCCAAGAAAGGAGTTAATTTTCCATTCCCAAGAAATCAAAAGAACTGGAAACAAACAGGTATTTTCAGTGAGTTTTGGGCTTATCTCAAGCACAGGATGCAGGAGGAGCAGGTAAGAGAGCCAGCAGTGAGCTGAGCACTCTTGGGGCTGTGGTTTTTCTGCCTCTTTGGTTTGATGAAAAGCCTTTATTTGTACAGGGAAGGGTCTCTCTCTGAGTGTGTGCTGTGCACTTCAGCACAAGACCTCGGTGGTTATCGTCCCTCTCGGCCAGGCATGATTTCATCTTGTCAGCAGCCAGTTTGTCAGGCTTTCAAAAGGAGCTCAGTGGCCACTTTGCAGTGGCTCTTTGTTTTTCCTGGTTCTTTTGGAAAGCCAACCTCCTCTGGATATGCCGAATCCTCCTAAATAGTTTCTCTGTGCTGTGTGACAAAGGCCCGTGCCAAGAAAGACATAAAGGTAGCTTGTGATGTGTGGGCAACCCATTCCTCTTAGTGAGACCCAGTGTAATGCATATTTTTCCTTTACTTGTGGCTTGTACTTCCCTCCTGCATGGCTTGTACCACAGTAATTCAAGGCTGACTCCCAGTGAATGCTGCACACTGTGGGCTACAAGTCAGAGGAGAACAGGATATGTATTAAGGGAAAGGTCTCAGATCATTTTTCTTATTGCAGTGTTTTGGCAGCGTAAATAGTTTCCAGGAAAAAAAGGTTGGCATTTCCCATGGAGAGCACTCCTTATGAATGTCCTATCTATTTTTCCAGTTTGGTGGCCAAGTGAAGTGTTTATAGGAGGATATACCATCTACAAGCCAGGGAATTCATATTTCCACTGCCAAGTGTTAATTATGATGTCGACTCACACACTTTACAGGTTAGCAAGTCAATCACAGGGATCCAGCACTACAAGTGCTGCACTTCCAGGCTTGAGGGAAAGACTGCAGCACCCAGAGAGTGCCATTCTCAAATGCACTTGCATTGTTTGTGTTTTATTTGTCCTTCTTGGGCTGTTATTTGGGAAATTGTTTATTTGTCTTAGCAATAGTACACTGGGATTTAACAAGGCTGCTGGCAGAAGTGAGGAAATACGGTTTACTATCAGCAGATGTGTGTTCATCAGTGCTTTCCCCATCCCTGGCCATGGTGCCTGGGCTCTGGCATCTCTGGGAGCTCCGTGTCACTGTCCTGTCTGTGCTCCCAAAACCCCCATGTCAGTGCTGTAGGAGGTTATTTTGGACACAGGGTTCTTTTGTTCTGGTTTGGTTGGGTTCCCTCTAGATTTGGGTGATGGTCCCACTGGCATCATTCAGATGGGCAAAGCCTCATCCGTAAGAGAAGGGAACTGATCCTGGATAAATCCAGTGCTTTTCAGGCTGTGACCTGAGTCTCTTCTGTAGAATTTATGCTGCTCAGAACAAGTGCAGGAACCCTTAAACTCTGTTTGTTTCTGTGCACACATACAAAGCTCCCACTTGGTGCAAGAAAAGTGCCATTCCTGTAAATAGAAATCATGGAATCACAAACTTGTTTGGGTAGGAAGGAAATTCAAAGTTCATCCAGTTCCACCCCCTGCCATGGGCAGGGACACCTTCCACCAGTCCAGGTTGCTCCAAGCCCTGTCCAACCTGGCCTTGGACACTTCCAGTGATGGAGAGTCCACAACCTCTCTGGGCAGCCTGGGCATATGGCTAGGTTATATATGCCCTATATAGCCTATAATCCTGCATCCTAATACCTTATCACTGAAAAAAAGGGGGCCTTAGTGTAAATAAAAACTGGGTCTATGATGTCCAACTCCAATGGTTTAACCTGGGGAAAGAAATTTTTCTGCTTGCACGAGCAGTTATTAATTCCCTCTGATATAAGCTATCGAATACAATACACATGCTTGGCATTGCCTTAGTTATACAGCAGAGCAGTTTCTTTTTGCAGAGGGTGCCTTGGCCTGGTCCAATTTGATTTGTGCTCATACAAGTCAGGAGCAACACGGGGATAAACCCAGTGTGAGCCAGGGGAAATGGGAATCCACCGAGCGCTTCTCATGCCCAGGGTGGCACTTCATTGTCTGCATTGCCCCTTGTGCCTTCCCTTCAGCTGGCACTGCCAAGGGGATGGGTTTCTCCTGTGCAGGCTCCAGGGGCCGCCAGCCAAATTCCCATGTGACACAATGGCATTGATTTCACTGGGGACCTGCTGCTGGATAATTGAGCTCCGCAGCCCTTCTTTGATTCCACGGCTCCAGTTGCTGTCGGCTCGGGCTTTAGCACAGGCAGGTCTCAAGTCACTGTGGGTTAAGAGAACGAGGTCAGACGTTGTTGGTGAAGGTCTCCTGAGCCTCCCATTAGTGTTCCAGTGCCCAATGTGGTGACTTTTGAAGCAGCAGCTCAGATTTTTGTCTGAGTTCAGTCACCATCGCCACTAATCACTTGCTCGGGGCTGTGTTTATGGCTGTATTTTCCATTACATTACATAAGTGCTTCTGCTTTACATCAGACCACTGAGAAACACCCTCAGACTGGACTTTTCAGCCTCTCTATTTTCCTTATGCCCTCCGCTCAATTTGTTTCACCTTTCCTGAGTCTAATTTATATTTCATTGTGCCTTGCCAAGCTTGATTTTTATTCCATCTTCTCTTCATTACATATCTTGTCCTATGATGAGTTTGCTACCCTACCCTGGGTTGCCAAAGATGCAAATTCTTGATGCTACCACATGTGACAGAACTAGGCCAGGCAGATCTGGAGCCTGGGGGCGATTACTGGAAGTCAGATTTCAAGGAACTCCTTCTGTGGCCTTAAAATGTGCACATTCCTGCGTGTTTGAGATGTTAGTACCAAGGACAGAGGAGCTCTGGCAGGGAGGAAAAGCTGCCTGAGGAAACCAATAATTGGTTTAAAAGCAAAAGGATTGCCTGGTGAAGGGTCACCCATATGTTTCCTCAGCTTCTTTCAAAACAATTACCGAAGCCTGCTAATGACAGGAGGGCAGTAATAATATTTCTGGTCCCCAAGAATAGTGCAGGGTTTTATGGCTGAGTTCTGAGATGTTTTCAGATATGTCATTTCAGTACTTAAATGAATATACGGCTAATTCAAAGTAAAATTCCAAACCACGTGCAAATAGCCATAATGAATTCTGGAAGTATCCTGCTTCCTGCTCACCACTGTCATCTGCAGCAATTCATGCCCCTTAAACACTTCTTGTTATTCCAGATTGATGTAAATGTAAATTGTTCATGCTCTTAATTACAATAAGGTCATTAAAAGAGGAGAATTCCACATCACTCTCCTCTCTACATGGCACTCCTTCAGCTGAAATAATTTTAAATATGGGAAACTGTGGTGCTGGGTGTGTGGAGGAGAGTTTTGGCTGACTTCTTCCTTTTGACCTCTGGGAGAAATTGAAAAAACAGCCTGCTCAGGGGTGCTGTCTCAGTGCCTGCTCACTCTTACACTGTGTGGCATTTGTTTCATAAGCCATATAAAACTTCCTAATTTCTACTGCACAGTTTTCACCAATATTTTTGGTAAATGTATTAACTTGGCATCTGTTTTTTATAGCAGATCAGGTATTTTTTCATCTATTCTTATTATGTTTATGAAGAGCATTGATGGCTCATTTTCTACCCCTCACTATGTGCAGAAAATAATCATTTAACACCTCAATCATGAATTTTTGAGACAAATAAAACTGTCCAAGCTCCAGCTCCCGAGCTGGCTGCTTCTTTGTTCTCGGTATGAATGGAGTGGGAAGAAAACGCAGAAGTCCCCAATTTCTGCTCTCCCCATCTCGTCCCCAAAACCATCCAGAACATCGTGGAACGGGCTCTGCAAAACCTCGAGGTGGTTTTGGAAGGAACGCCGGGGAGAAGGGTCCGGAAAGGGAGCAGAGCACGAGTCGCTGTGATTCGTACGAGGGAGAGCACAAACCTCAGCGCCTGGAACTGCGGCAGCAGAGCCCGCAGAGCATTTCAAAGCGGAGCCTCCAGCGCCTACCCAGGAAATAATGAGCTCCTGACAAAGTGTAACTTGGCAGAGAAACTTTCCGAAGACAAGTTTAGAAAGCCGTAGATCTTTTCCAGGTCCGTGTCTTCGCCGTGAGGAGGGAAAAGCCAAGAGCCCGAGCGAATGCTTTTGCTATTAGGAAAGGCTTTATTAAAAGGCACAGGACATACTTGAGAGGCAGGAGTGATTTCTGCTGTGAGATTATGCACAGAAGTTGCTTTTGCTGTGAAAAGTGTGGTTTTTATGTTGTTTTTTTTTTATATTGGAAAAGGCACTAATTGAGGTTTCTGTGTCTGTGGCCCGGAGTCCTACACGTGTCGTCCGAGACTAATGGGCAAAAGTCACTTCTGTGCTGGAAATGCAAACAGGGGTTTCAGGCAGAAACGAAGAGAAAGGAAGGTGTGAACCATCCCTTCTGCTTTCTGTGGAGTCCTTCCAAGATGACCCATTTCTACAATCCTGCTGCTGTTTTTAGAACAGCAACAGCTTTTCTGAATCCATTGTTGCCTTTGCTCTTCCCATCCCTGGCATGTCCTGCTGTTTCGAATCCACAGGTTTTGCCTGGGCTGTGCTTTCTGGCAGCTTTTTCTTTCCCCTCTGGCAGCTCCAGTAAAAGCAGAGATTTCTTTGCAGATGTGAGAAAAAAGTATTTAGCAGATGCATAGTGCTGCCTTTTCTTTGCCCTCCTGAATCTGTAGCAAATTGCTCTCCTTGGCTGATTGCTGCACACCCTGCCAGGAGCCTGAATGCGGCTCAAAAGCGCCCCACAGACCTGCTTGGTTTGTTTCTCTCTTTCTGAGTTCCCATTTCCAGAAATTGATGCTCAAGCGCCCGAGCTCTCAACAAAAAAAAACCAAGTTCCTAGACCAGGCTGAATTAACTTGTGCCTCATCTCAATCACTGTTAGACCAGTTGGGCTTGGGGCTTCTTCTCCCGTAGTTGCCTCTTCTAATTCTGTTTCTCTTTTGAAGTTTCTGTGCAACATGTTTGAATAATCTGCCCTATAAAATAATGAGGCCATTCCTTGTGGCTTGTCTGAACATCCTGCTGTGGTCTGAGCTGGCTGGAGGGTCCTGCTGCCCTTCCCATGTGCAGGAGTGAATCCTTGGAGTTGTGCAACAACAGGAAATGTTGCAACACAGAGGTACAGGGAGACTGTGTGTAAATGTGTGCATGAATGATCCCTCCGGCTGCACAAAACATCTCGAGCCTGTTCAAGATGAAAGGCAACAGATAATTAGCTGGACTCGTATTTTGGGTTAGTTGCAGATTTTTCTTGAATTCTGCGGTGTCTTTCTCTGTGGGTTTTGGTAACCTCGTAATTTATTTCCATGGATTCATCTTCTTATTCTGGTAATTGGCTTGGCATGTCCTCTGTTTCGGCTTCACAGTAACTCTGCAATTTTCTGTTGCTGTCCTAGAATTTCAGGCAGTCCTGTAGCTCTGTGTGATTGTGCTGCACATCTGGTCATACTTCTACTTTGGAACGACTTGGGTTGAAAGGGACCTTTAAGCCCATCCAGTCCCACCCCCTGCCATGGGTAGGGACACCTTCCACCAGCCCAGGTTGCTCCAAGCCCTGTCCAACCTGGCCTTGGACACTTCCAGGGATCCAGGGGCAGCCACAGCTTCTCTGGGCACCCTGTGCCAGGGCCTGCCCACCCTCCCAGGGAAGAATTTCTTCCTCATATCTAATAAAAACTTACTCCCTGTCAGTTTGAAACCATCATCCCTTGTCCTGTCATCCCAGACCGTGGTAAATAGTTTCTCCTCATCTTTCCTGTTGCTCCTTCAGGTATTGGAAAACCATAATTAGGTCACTCCAAAGCCTTCCCTTCCCCAGGCTGAACAAACCCAATTCTCCCATTCTTTCCTCCCAGGGAGTCCTGTTCATTTCCCACTTTGTAGGGACACCCTAAGTCTGTACCTCATTCCATCGAGCCATAACTCCCAGGTGAACACGTTCTTTGGCTGGTTCACCTCCGACTTTATTTCCATCTGGATTTTCCCATCAGTCAGCAGACTCCCTGGTAAGTCCACCAGGCAGAGTGTTCATAAAGGAGGGTTTGTCCTCTACACAAAGGTCCATCCTCACAGCCCCACAAACCAGGGCTCTGTGGTGCAGCAGAGGTGAGCTGGGTGCTCTCTCATCTGCCATGATCTTCCACATGTCCCTGCAGGACAAATCCAGGAGATATTTGCTCCTTTCCTTATGCTGTCTGAGTAGCAGGACCCAGGTCACACCACGATTCACTGTTGGAAATGTTAGCTGAAATATATTTTAGAAAATAAGATTACTCCAAACGAGCATCTGTTTGGGTTTTTTTCAGCTCAGCATCCAGAGTTTCACCCTTTTACAAACTAAAGGGGGTAAACTTAATTTGTCAGAAAAAAACCCCTTATGTGTTACAGATGTAGCTTTTTCATTTCCTGGGCTTTGCACCTCTAAGAAACTGCAACATAAGCCATGTGAGGCATCACATCAGCCAACCAGCTCCAGTCTGGGTTATTCCCTTGAGTTCATTCAGCAGCATCCTTTTTATATGGCCTTATCTTTATTTTGCCTCCAACAAAAGCTTCATTTTAAAAAAAATAATAATACAGAGATATTTTTTTAGCTGCTGTGAATCCTTGCAGTGCCACAGGTCACATCCACCAGCCGATCTGACATGCTTTGCAGGAAAAGAGAAAGTTGGGGAATACGCTCCGACAGCACAATCAAATCCAAAAGCTGGGAAATCTTGGTGTCTGTCCCCTCTGCTCTCCCTGCCCACCTCTGCTTTCCTCTCTTTTCCAGCATTTCCAGCTGTTTCACATCTCCAGCCAGGATGGTTTCCAGCCAGACGTGCTGGAGGGTGCAGGGAGAGTGTTATTTATCTGTAGTTACAATACTTTTGTGTATAATATACACAAGTGTATATATATATAAAGTATAATAATAATAGTAAAATATACTCCTTGGGAACAGGAGAATCCATACCCTCAAAGATGGTAAGATACAGAAGGTCACTGCACAGAGTCAGCCATCAATAAGAAGCCCTTTGGCTCTTGGACCACTGTTTTTGAAGTATTTTGCTACCTGACAATTCAGTTTGGTGCTTTAAATGCACTTCAATGCTACATCTGACTCCCCCATGGGCACAGCTCTGCACTGTTAGAGGTGTGAGTGAATAGAAGACCAATTCTCTTTCCCCTCCTGGCCTGGGCAGGAGCAGAGCATGAGCACTGGGGCTTCACTTTCATGGCTTTTCACTGAGTAATTGAAGTCCAGCCTGCTCTGGATTTTATTAGAAAAAGGAGCAGAAATCCTTTGAAGAAAAGATTGAGGTGGTTATTCTTTAAACAGCCCATTTTGTTCAAAGCAAACCATTACTGGTTTCCTCCAAAAGGTTTCTTCAGGGACTTTTTCCTTGAGAAAGGGAACTCCTGAAATGCTGCTGATTCTCTCCTAGTTTTCTTTTTGCTCAGTTTTCAGAATCCAGTGAAAAATTACATCTTTCAATGAATAAATATGTGTTGTGAAAAACTTTCAACCAGTTGTACCTGTGACTTTATCATCACTTGCCAACCGTTCTTTTATAGAGACAATCTTTATACATTATTTTTGATTACTCAGACATCCCAGGGGGAAGACAGGGAAACAGCGAGTGAAATAATGCAGAATGAGAGGAACCAAGTTATTGTTTGTTTTTTTGAATATAGGATATCACTGATGCCACCAAATAATTCATCTGAAATAATGTAATTGTAGCAAGTCCAGATATTTAACAACAGATCTCTTACCATTTATAAACATCTTTCAGTGCTTACAGGTACATCAGTGTAAATTAGCCAAGTGTGTCTTCAAGTCAAAGAAAAATTTTATTTTCTGTCCTCCCTGATGGACCAAAAGCCCAGCGTTTTGGGCAGGGATTTCACTCCAGGGCTGGTTTTTAGGAGGTTTGTGTTACTCCGACAGTGCACTGTGGTCCTTCGAGGTGATATCTGGCACATGGGTGTGTACAACAGGGCTCTGCCACAGGGCTGGGCTCTAGGAAATTTGAAAATAGATGAAGACCTTTGTTCTGTCATCTGAGAATAATGAATCTCTTTTTGATGCCCCTTCCCCATCTTATTCCTCTCCCCTTTTCCTGTCGGATAAAATGAAAAGGAAAAAAACCCAAAAAACCAAAAAAACCACCCAAACCCGATTTGTTTATTCACGTCTCAATTCTGCCTGAGACTGGTTTTTAAAGGCCCTTCTTTTGTGAGTTCAATCAGATGCTTGATAACAGAAAAAGCGTTGCTAACTAACCCGGGGTACAAAGAGGGTCCTTCAGGGAACACATGACCTCATCTCCAGGATTACTCTATCACATGAATTCAGACTCCACAGCACACCCAAAATAAATGTTGGGCTCTCTTGGCAGCAAAGAGCTTTATCCACCTCCCTTTGCCTGGGCATGTGCTTTGCCAACGTCTTCCTCAGCCCCTGGGATTGAACACGTATGGAAATCCAGCACAAGAGGCAGATTTTCCTGGGCACAAACAGCCTCCAAAGCTGCTGGGCTGGCCCTGCCTTTGGGCCACTGTCCTCCTGGCTCTGGCACAGGCTTGCAGTGGTGGAGCAGGGCTGGTTTTCACTCCCAGCTCCCATTGCCTGCCTGGTTTTTGTTGGGTGCTCAGAGCCTTGGCAGCAGGGAGCTGACTCTGGGAACGCCCGTGGGGTCACACACAGCGCTCCCAAAACGAACCCTTTGCCAGGAGGTGGCACAAATCCCTCCCTGATATATAAGAAGGGACACCATTGTGTTGTTTTGATGCTCTCAGGGCCTCTAGCACCTAATATTGGACAGCACCCTTAAGATATCCTTGCGATAGGAACTTATAGTTCAAGAAAGATATTGAGGTGCTGGAGCGGGTCCAGAGAAGAGCAACAAGGCTGGGGAAGGGACTGGAGCACAAGTGCTATGGGGAGAGGCTGAGGGAGCTGGGGGTGTTTAATGTGGAGAAGAGGAGGCTCAGAGGTGACCTCCTCACTCTCTATAACTCCCTGAAGGGAGGTTATAGCCAGGTGGGGTTGGTCTCTTCTCCCAGGCACTCAGCAATAGGACAAGGGGGAACGGGCTGCAGCTCTGCCAGGGGGAATTGAAGTTGGATATTAGAAAAAAATTCTTTACAGAGAGAGTGATCAGGCATTGGAATGGCCTGCCCAGAGAGGTGGGGGATTCACCATCCTGGAGGTTTTTAAACTGAGATTGGACGTGGCACTGAGTGCCATGATCTGGTAAATGGACTGGAGTTGGACCAAGGGTTGGACTTGATGATCTCTGAGGTCTTTTGCAACCCCATCAATTCTATGATTCTATGATTCTTGGGAAGTTGGTGGCTTTCCAGCTTTGAGATCTCACTTCAGGTGTCTGGACATAGTTTTTATTGCCCCTGGGATGAAGAGGAGGGTGTGCTGCTCCCCATCCTGGCAGAGGTGGACAAGGTATAGCAGCAGAGACTTTCTGGTCTCCAAGGAAAAGCAGGAAAAGCTCCTGCAGATTTTAAAGTAAAATTAACTATAAGCCAAGATCCCATAAAGTTCACTATAATCCACATTATCCATAGTCAGGATTTCATACCCATGCTGAAAGGCAGCACATCTGCAGCTCACGCTGAGATATATCATTTATTTCTTTCTGATAATGCACATTTAGCAGTAAATTACATGAAAGATTAAACAGCATGTTATGAGCATGGTCTGATTAATTCTACGTTACACATCTAAGTCACTCAGCAATTACCTCCATTCACTTCCAACTAGGATAATTTTATTAGTTCTGGTGGTACCAAAAATGAATTCAGAGCTTTGGATTCCTATTTTTAATGTGGGTTGTGGGTTTCTTCCCAAGGCTGGTTGGATATATATATATATATATAACTACTGCATAATATTGGATGTATCTCATTTAAATAACTGCTTAAATAGCTGGAGGGCTCTGGCACAAGCCAGGAGGAGCTGAGATATCCCAGGATTCAGCAGATGCCATTTCCTCAGGGTCTGATCCTGTAAACAGGAATTCTGCACAACACTTGTGATGCCTGTTGATGGCACAACAGATGTTGCAAACCTTGTTCTTGAGGTTTGAGGACATGGAGCTGCTGGAGCGAGTCCAGAGGAGGCACCAAGATGGTCAGAGGGATGGAGCAGCTCTGCTGGGAGGAAAGGATGGGAGAGCTGGGATTGTTCAGCCTGGAGAAGGCTTTGGAGTGACCTAATTGTGGCTTTCCAGGACATGAAGGGAGCCTGCAGGAAAGATGGAGAGGAACATGAGGTGACAGGACAATGAGGAATGACTTCAAACAGACAGAGAGTGGGTTTAGGTTGGATATTAGGAAGAAATCCTCCCCTGTGAGGGTGGGCAGGCCCTGGCCCAGGTTGGGCGGAGAAGCTGTGGCTGCCCCATCCCTGGAAGTGTCCAAGGCCAGGTTGGATGGGGCTTGGAGCAACCTGGGCTGGTGGAAGGTGTCCCTGCCCATGGCAGGGATGGAACAAGATGAGCTTTAAGGACCCTCCCAACCCAAATCAGTCTGGAATTCTTTGTTAAGTGCATTGGCAAGGTCTTAACAAACATCTCATACCCAGCAACCCTAAATAACACGTTATTTTTTTCAGAGCAGCTCTGACTGATCCAGGTTGGACAATTTCCAAAGGCATCTCATTTGCCTATTCCCCATCAATCTTATCTATAACTGCAGCCTAATTAGAAGGTGACTGTCATTAAACCTAATTAAGAGCTGTAGCCACTTGGCTCCTACTTTTTAACACACTTGGGGCTTCCTCTAACACAGGTAGTACAGAAAAACATTAAGACACAGCTTCCAGCATGAAGATAATAGAATTTAAGCAGAAAAATTGAAAGCAGGGAAAGCATTTTCATGGGGGTAAATTGAAGAATCTCTCTCTAGAGAAACTGCTGGAAGTATGAAAAGAATAAAGAAGTTTAGCTCAGTCAGTTGTACTTTATTTAGGGTGCAAATCCCCCACAGACTTGTTAGAAATCAGGGCGATAACTGACTGGGCTAAAGTGGTAGGAATGAGGGATGATCTCAGATCTCCCAAGCACGGTGCCATTCCCACACTCCTGGCTCTCCTCTGAGTTCTTGCCCCGTGGCTCCTGATGGAATAGCAGTGGTATGTTCAGGCAGAATTTCTTTGCTTTTCTCATTAGCAACGAGGCAATTCCTAAGAAACATAAATCAAAAGAGTCAGAAACTGGAAGGCACCTCTTGGTTGCTGAGTTCAATATCCTGTTATTGCAGCCACCTCGTCACATAATCTGGTTTTCACTTCTGTTTAATTATTGCATGTTTTCAGCAGTCATTTTCTCCCCGCTGTATCTCTGCCAGCTGACTTAATTTTTCATTTTATTCATGAGATTTGCTCATTATATTTAATAGTTGATCAAAGGTGTTACTGATACTGGAAGAAGACCACCTCTGATCCCTGAACTTTTACTCTGCTTTGAAAACCAGCCAGACTCATTGTTTGCCTTGGAAAGGTCTGTTCTCTCTCTGAGATCCTGAACAAGGATAGACCTGGAGAGATTTTCCATGGCTGAGAGTACAAAACTTCTGAAACAAAGTAGTTTATAATGGAATAATCATGCTAATTTGATTCAAAATAGTCACTGTACAACAGAAGGTTTAGTCTCTCATGGGTCTCCTTTTATGCTTATCATTCAGAATTTACCATAGCTCTTTCCCATTTTTATGGATGTTGGCTTCAGTGGGTTATTTCTCCTTCCCCTTTGTGGCACTGTCATGCTGATGGCTTTGAAATATGAGCCTTTGCTAAATTCTAAATTGTACACAAAGCAATTAATTAAAATTCCTTCCAAAACAGCCTTGGCAAAGCCCTGTGTTTGGGCTGCTTTTCAGCCAAGGTAGAAAGGGTGGAGACTAAAATGAATCCAAATGGTTTTATTTAAAGATGATGTACAGTAGGATCTGTGAACCAAAAATTATCCACTTTCCCCAAAGTAGGAGTATCATCTCAGAGCCAAAGATGAAAACTGAACTGGAGTGAAGAGTTCAGGCATAGCTGAGTGGTATTTAATGCAGGACCTCAGGGGCTGGATGGGGCAAAAACCATCCATGTATTTGTTTTAATTGCTGTGCTTTGAAAGAGGCTGGGGGATAAATGTGATCACAGTTCTAGTGAGCACCAGGGTCTTTCCTAGAGTTCCTTTAAGATCTAAAAGTTCTTTTGTTTTTGTTACTAATTCCAGTGGCATGGGCAAGAAGGCCCTTGGAATGGATGATGGATGCATTCTGGGCTGGAAAACTCTAACCTGTGTCAGCTGAGAAATCAATCATGAATTAACCGTGCAAACCAGCTCTCATCTCTGCATTCAGAGTGCCCTTTGGCTGTAATTATTCCCAGGCCCAGCAAGGGCTGCTCCCAGATGTGCAGTGCCAGCACTCGATGGAACGCAGGTGGCTCCAGGGCTACCCAGAGCTGGGGCTGCTCAGCCACATCAAACACGAACTGCCAGCCTGCCCTTGAGCTAAAAGGATTCGAGTCACAAAGGCACACAGAGGGAAGTGTGGTACTGGGCTCTGCAGCTGGAAGGGCTGCAGAAGCCTCCTGGGAGGTGCTGGTTTGTGGTGGGACTCAGCAAAGCTGGAGCAGCTTCCTCAGCCTTGCAGTGGGTAAAAGACCTCAGCCTGAAAGAGCTCGTGTGTCTCAGCGCCAGACTGTCCATGGAACGGCTCAGGCTGAGAGTGGAGGAATGACTCCACTCTTGTTTGTCTGCTGTAACTACAGAATCCTCTGGAGAAGAGGCTGTTTGTCACTTCTCCAGCACACGTGAGTGCCCCTGGGGCTCCTGTTCTGGGCTGGGGACACCTCTGAGCCACTTCTGTGCCAGCAGGTGCATTTGGGTAACTTGTGTCTCAAGACCTCCTACTCCTCCGGTTAAACAAAGTTTTGCAATTGCCTTCCCAGTTGTATCCTCTCTGCCTCTTTCTCCATGCAGTTGTTCCAGAGGGTTCTTTCCTCCTCTTTTTCGCCTTCATTGGACTTCCACAGGCAGCAAGGTCATCTTGGCCAGTGCTTCTCTGTCTTTTGGAGTTCCAGGTGTAGGTTCAGTGTGTAAATCTGGGGCAGGGTGGGGTGGCAAAGGCTTTCAAACTGTTCTGCTATTCAGGAAAGGGGGTCACTCCCTCTGGATCCAAAGTTGTTTGTGGGATTTCCAGATGGGGGGTTTCTTATCTAGAAAACTGCAGCGTTTGCAGGATGGTTTTTTTCTTTATGACCTGGCCATGGAGATAGAAGTGGTTTGACTACAGAGCAGAGGTAAATCCTCACAGTGTATCTTGGGAACTGGATGGATTCCTGCTTATCCCACTGAATTTTATCTGTTAGAACCATTGAGAAGGAGCTAATCACCTTCCTTCTGTCTTCTTTGAAAGTTATGACCCTCTTTTCCCCTCTTCGTGCAGTCGATTTAAGACTTTGAAGAAAATTCCTGAATTATGAAAATTTCCCTTTGGAGCTTCCCACCCTAAGGGGCCTCTTCATATCTGAGTGTCTAATTGGGGTTGAAACCATTACAACACTTCTTCGCACACGTGTTCTCTGGGAGCCTTGGGGAACACAATGGATTTTCTGAATTACTCTAAAATCAGCTGCCTTAAAATTCCACTCCTTAGAACGAATACAATGTAAATAAAGAAGGGGGGGAAAAAAAAAAGAAAAAAAAGAAAAGAAAAGGCCACCATTTGGCTTTGATCATTTCTGCTGAAAAGATTCAGGAGAAATGGTTCAGGACTGTTATGAATTTCTGCTCTCTGCTGTGATTTAATGTAGTTTGACCTACACTGAGTATCCCTGCTGATTCCTTTGCCTGGTTGGAATTGGGAATGGAAAGAAAATGATTTTCTGCAGTTATGAATGTGTGGAAACAGCAGTGAAAGACGATGGAGTCAGAGCTGTTGGTGTTTTGTCCTGCCGTGTCCAAACTTTCAGGGCCCCCCCCAGACTTCCTTTGAGAACATTTCAATTTACTTCAGACTTAATCTATTTCTGCTGGAGCAGATGCCTGGAGCCTCAGGAGCCACACACTCCTGGCGAAGCCACATTGGCACTTTTGCTTTAAAAGGTTGCATCTTTTGAAGCCCTGCCTTGTGAAAATGCACCGTGGCAGACTGTGCCAGTTCATTAATCCCCTGTAAGAGCACTGCTGGTGTTCCCGGTGGAAAATCCACCAATTCTGCAGAGAGGGAGTATTCCAGGTCGGATCTCATCCCTGCTGTGGCCCTTCCGTGTGTGTGGCAGGAGATAAGGAGAGGAGGGCTGTGATGCCACGATGCCAGCGCCCGCACACGTGCCCTGCTGGGTACCCTGGGCTGGAGGGAATGGATGACCAGATCACGCCTTGGTAGAAACCCTGGAAACACAAAGTGCCCTCAGTTACCAGCTCAGAGCAAACTATTTTGGGGTTAGCAAATTACTACCCTCCAAATACTCCAAATGTTCCCTGGAGAGGGCCGTGGCTCTGCTCCAACCGAGTTCCTCTCTGTCACAGCCCAGCCCGTTGCTGGTTTATGCAGATTTTACACAAGACCTGCCTGAATCCAATATGTGCTGACAATATTTGATTCCCCTCCTGCTGCAGTGTTGGAAGTATCTGCTTGGAGAGGAATTGTTTCCTTTTTTCTCTCTTGCTCTCTCTTTTTTTTTTCTTTTTTTTTTTTCTTTTATTTTATTTTCCCCTGCCTTTTTAAAGTCTAATTTCCAAGTCATGACATGTAGAGGGTGTCTGAGCAAATCTAATCAGCCTTCTGCCTCATTTAGGAAGGCCAGCTGAGATACTCTTTAGCACCTCCATTTCTTCATTGCTGCAATCTGTTTTGATTAAAATTGCGCAAGGCTCTCATCTGCATATTTATCACTCCACATACCCACAAATCATCTCACAACTCTGCCACTCCTGAATGTTCAGGACAGACTAAAGTGCTAAACCAGGACTTTCAGCTCTGCAGACGTTAATTTAGTTTCTCACACCTGCTGGTTTCCAGCAAATATGTCTTTGAGGAAGGAAAATATTCATGCATTACCTTTGCTTAGTATTCCCCGGGAGTCAGGATTCCTGGGGGGGATTTTTTTTTCCAGGATTGATTAAAAATTTCCTATTAAGAAGCAAATTTCTAATTAAATGGAAAGGTCCTGGAAAAGTTCTGGTGCCGGGAGGGGGTGAGAGGAAGGGGGAATGTCTAAACAAAGAAATAACCCTTTTTAATAACATTTTTCCAGCTTTTGACAGTCAGGCTGTGACATGCTTTCAGATCCTCACATGAAAGGGTTGCAGTGGAAATGAATATTATTCCTTCCCTTGTGCTATTGATGGGCCATCTTATTTCCACCACATATTATTAAGAGTATTACTAGCCACTGCTCAGGTTTGTAAGGAGTGTTTTCTTGAAATAGTCTTTTTCTTCTCTCTGCTTACATCTAACTTTTACACTTAGTGTTTATACAAGAAAAATCTTTTTGCCTGAACCTCCTTCTGTCCCCGCTGGTGCTGCAGAAATGTCATGATTTGCTTCTCAGTTCATGCTCTCCATTTTTTAATAGTCCAAAGAAACTCTAAAACTGAATAACAACATACTCTGAGTCAGCCAGGCCTGAACAGTGGGGAGGATACAACAGTTTTAGCCTGTGGTGCAATGAAAATATGTGCATTATCTTCATACTTTCTGAGCTGAACTTGAACCCAGCTCACCTTGCAGAGCTTCCAAACTTCCAACACCTCAATGGCTGAGCCTTTGCCAAACATCCTCTGCCCGTGTCAAATGGATATGGACACGTTTATCAGAGAGAGCCTGACACCTCTGCCCGGGGCACCTGGGCCCACGAAGTCAGATGTACCACTCCTTAGGTTTATGTGCTCTGAAGAAGATTTAAAATGTCATTTTAATTTTCATTTAACAAAAAGTAAATTAGAAATTGAAAATACTCTTACAATCCAGCTGGTGCATCCAGTGTGAGCGATCCAAGGACTCATCACTCAGCCTGTACCTGCCCAGGCTGTTCTCAGGTGGGGTCGGCTCTGCCCAAGTGCTCCTGGAAGCAAAGATGTCACAACGGGCCCCAGATGACTCCAAAACGTACACTCTGGGGTCTATTTTTTGACCTGGTGCCCACAAGCAACTACTAAGTGCCAGCAATGCAAAATTTGGTCCTGCAGAAAGGAAATGTCAGATGTGTGAGAGGGCAGAGCACCTTCTGTTCTGATTTATGTTGTGGTTGTGCCTCGGGGAGCAGGAGACAAGCAAGAGGGAAGTCTTGCCCAAGGAGGGCGATGGCTGTGGGAAGATGCCAAAGGCCAGATGGGGAGACCATGAGTTCTGCATGGCAAGCAGAACATTTTGCAGAGCAACCACATAATCATTTTCAAGGTTTTTGAAGTGGCTGGGTTGTAGTCGGGGTGGCAGGAAGACGTGAGGGGCACAGTTCATCAGCATGAGTCATATTCTGCGTTAGACAAACTGCTTGTAAAAAGTTGACACATTCTTGGTCATCCAAACATCTCAACGTACCTGAGAGATGAGGTACAGACCTCACCCAGCTCCTCTTAGACACTACAAGGCCAAACTCCAGCTGAAAAGGGTCAACTTTTGCAAATCCTTGCTGCAAGACATCTATGAGCCTGTAAATAACCCAGCAGCTGATGTCTACAAAGAAAATAGAGCGGCTTAAAATGCAGTCTGCATGCACTGCTCTGAAGGGAAGGTGAGGGAAAATAAAGTAATAACAGAGCCTGACAGTTGCTGTGGCTTCCATTTCTCTCCAGAACTTTCTCCTGGGTGGTCCATTGTGGCCCGAGCTGTTGCTTGGATATGTTTGAGGAATTGGGGTTGGAGAGAAGGATGTCATCTTTGTTCTTCCAGCCAAAAATACAATGTATAATGTATAAATAATTGTGAGAAGGTGCCTTGTCCAGGAGTGAAGCTCAGCTGATCGTGCTGGGTCCTTGGCAGGTCGGATGGGAAACACCTGATCTGATGAATGAGCTCAGAAATCCCACAAGGTGTCACAACATAGAGGTCACAGAGCAGACATGGAATGTGCTTCTAGACCACCACAATGCTTCTCCGTAAACTTCAAAGGGGTGTCAGCCAAGAGACATTAAGCCTTCCAATATCATCTATAAGCTGAGAGGTTTGGCTGCCCCTGAGGCAGTGAGCATCCAGGAAAAGTCCTGGTGTTCCTGTGGCTTTCATCAGGAGCAAAGGCAGCAGTGGCAGAGGCTCTCACATGAAGCAGGTTTTTCATTTTCCAGGCATGTTAAAGAAATAGCAGTTTGTGCCATCATTAAGTGATATGTAAACTCACGCTGGTCAGCAGAAAAAAGTGCAATCAATTTTCTTGGTTTGGGCAAGGCCCATATTCTTGTAGGTTGGGATTTACAAAAACCATAAGGAAATTGATGCTCGACTTCTACTAAAATTCAGTGAGAATTAGATGCAGAGCTGCTTCCAGTTTGTTCCATTTTCCATTGGTGATCCATCTGTCAGGCAGCCTGTCCCCTACTTGAGGGTTAGGCACCACCTTCAGCTGCATGGCCTCGTCTTGGGGCAAAAAGTGTAGAGCGCATGGAAACCCATTGTGTGAAAATCAGTTTGCAAACCGCAAGCAGGAGTGCTCGAGTGTAAAATCCCACTTCAAATACAGTCCTGAACATGTTTCATGAAGTGGCAACCCATTTCAGAGACTGGCCTGAGTCATAAATGAGACCTGGACCGTGTCTGTCTCTGTAATTCTTTATTAACAGCCTTGTGATCTCTTCTGGTGCAGACACAGCTTGCAGACATATTTGGACAGATGGGGTAAGTGTTAGAAATAGCTTAAAGCTGAATACTTTTCCATGACAAGGAAAGAGCCTTCCCTGCTGCTTGTTTACTTCTGATTTATTCCCCAGTAAAAAGGGGGGAAGTTTGCTCTTTGTGAACTCAACACTGTCTACAAAAAACACCGACTTCAGTGAAGTGTCTGAAGTATTACTGTCATTCTCTCACAAAAGCAGCCGGAGCGGCACGGGAAAAATGATCTCTGTGCTTTGGGGGCAGCACAGGGGTGGAAGAAGCCAGTCTCTCATCTGACAAATGAATTATCATCAAAATAGGGTTGTACAGAGAATAAACTGCTGTTCCCCCCATTAGTGGCATTTCAGTAACTTCAAGGCAGCGAAAGCACGGTCACTGGTCTGACCATTTAGCCGAGCTTTGCTGGGAGGAGGGAGCAAAACAAATGCTGGGGTGACATTTATTAGGTGTGCTCGTTTAGCCAGTCCATTTGCTGCTCTGGCTTCTCACCCAACATGCTGAAGGGCTGATTCTGCATGGAAATCAGTGGATGCCTTTCTGCTCCCCTGGCTCATTCCACTTAAAAGGAGCATGTACAGACTGAGGAGGAAGAGGAAATATTGAAGCCAACGAAAAGAATGAGCTTCAGGAAGGGCTGTACAGCCCAGCCAGGTGCTTGTGACCATAAGCAAGTTATTGTGTTGTAGCTGAGGAAAGACCAGGCAGTAGGAAATGTTGCCTAGTGAAAAGGTACTTTGGCTGCTGAAAAGACAGCTTTACACATGTATTTTTACTGCAGTTTCTGTTGTGTGTCTCCCCTGTTGGGGTGTCATTGTGTGCTAAAATATTTCTACGACACAACATTGACAGCAGAACCTTCAGCCCTCAGAGCTCTCCAGAGAGACTCATTTGCCTTCGTGCTGTAGAAAAATCATCAGTATAGTGAAACTTAGTATTGGGCTACAAGCCCTGGTGTTCAGATTCCCAAGCATTTGCAGTAATTTAAAGCATATTAAAATAGGGATGGAAGGAGCTTTGTGGTGTTGATAAACCTTCTGACAACATCTTGAGTCTCTTATTTGATCCAGCCTTCAGCAGCCTTCAAGCAGGGAAGGAAATACAACATTAGATACGACATTAGTTGTATCATAACAGAACATATGTTTATTTTACTTACCACTGTCTGAAAGTAGTATTTTGAACTGAGATGACACTCAGCAGGCTTCTTCAACCTGGTCTTGTGCTTGGGGCAGTCAAACATTCTATGATACACTGTGTTTGCTCTAAACTGGTAATAACTGTGGCTTTTTTCATGTCTGGTGATGTTTGGTTCACAATCACATTGAGATACTGGAAAAGCAGGTAATGCAGGGTTATCATATCTAAGAGCAAGCTCAGCATCTTGGGGGAAATGAGGTGGTGCATTGGGTACCACCCCAGCCCTGCTCTCTAAGGATGCAGCACAGGAGCAGTGTCACAGGCCTTCGTTGGGTGGTGTAGCTGTGCTTCATCCCTTACACTCATCCTTCTTCTTTTAGGGAACAAACGAGTCGTGAAAGAAAAGGATATCCAGCTTGGTTTGAACGGACTCCCCAATTTCTGCTCCAGATTACAAAGGTCAAACAGCCGTAAGACTCTCTCACCTTCAGACAGGAACTGAGCACCACCATGGGACTCCCCGCCCGGGTTTTGGCCTGTGCCATCCTTGCCCTGCTGTGCCATCACGTCAGTGGTGGGCTCATCAAGAGGATCATCCGCCAGAAGCGGGAGACGGGGCTGAACGTCACCTTGCCGGAGGAGAACCAGCCTGTGGTTTTTAACCACGTCTATAACATCAAGCTGCCCGTTGGCTCCCTCTGCTCCGTGGACCTGGACACGGCGAGCGGTGACGCAGACCTGAAGGGGGAAATCGAGCCCGTCAGGAATTCCGAGGAGCACACAGTGAACGAGGGCAACCAGATCGTCTTCACGCACCGCATCAACATTCCCCGCCGCGCCTGCGGCTGTGCGGCTGCCCCGGACATCAAGGATCTGCTGAGCAGACTGGAGGAGCTGGAGGCGCTGGTATCCTCCCTCCGGGAGCAGTGTGCCAGCGGCGTTGGATGCTGTCCTAATTCCCAGGCAGCAGAAGGTAAGGCAGGCTGGGGAGCCGCTCTTGGGGAAACTCTCGTGCTGGCGGTCGCTGTTGTTAAAAGTAGATACTCCAATCTGAGCACAAGTCAACCTGTTAAATTTGAAACATAACCAAAACCGGGAATGCTTTTGGCCAGCGTGCAAGGAACATTCATTCACAGCTTCATGAGTTTGTGGATCTCTGTGTCAGAAGTTGGCCTGGCTGTGGCCCCGAGCAGGGATGGCACTTGGGCTCGGTGACAACCTGTGTTGGGATTGAGATTAAAACTCACACAGTCCAAGCTCTTGGCTCCACATTTTGCCCCCTGGAGGAAGCTGCCAATGTAAACATTTTCTCGTCCAAGTTTTCTTTATTAAAGACCGATAAAATTACACCAGGACATAAGGCACTAGACAAGCACAAATCGTTAGAAAAGTGGGAAAAATGGTGTCTGTCCAGCTGGGAAGGGGTTGGTCATACACAGGTCTGCTTGGTAGTGATGTCCCTCTGATCACAGAGCTGTCTCACAGTTGCTGTACTGACTGTTGCCTGGCTTTTCATGTTCTGGAGAGAATGGATGACTAACTTTCCATGGTGTATGCCCTAATGAAGCAGTCAGGAAAGCTGCTCAGTCAGTGGAAGAAGATTTTGAGAAGAGGGAGGAATCCAGCACGCTCATTTACCGAGTAGTTGACAGGGGCTCTTCCCTGGATCATTAGAGGGAATTAAAGGATTCCTGGTAAAGCAAATCTCGCTGGAGAAAGAAGGAGATATTGTCCTTCAAAAACTTTGGTGATTCTGAAATTACGTCCTCTAAGGAGTGATACCATAAAGCAGCAGAAACAAACTGCTTAACATCCATTTGTAGGTATTAAAAAGGACATTCTTTATTGAGCACACTGGACATTTGGAGGATAACTCCTCTAATCAAACGTGCCAGGGCTTTTTATTACACATGCTGTTGGCATAGCCATTAGATATTCTCATTTAATACATATTCATTAGTTTGCTTTACATGGCGACACCCCTGTTGGAAGTCCTTCTTTGGCTCTTCTGGGTCTTCTTTGTTGCCTTGACCACAGTTCCTGAGCAGGCACAGCACCATTGTGTGTCACCATCAAAATTGTATGTTTGTTCTTGGTTTTATCTGGGCACACAGAGCTTAGTTTACATCCTGTTTGTTTGAGTTACATCCCTTATCTAGTTCTCCGGGACTTCTTTAAGGTTATAATGTTCTTTATTTCAGCATTCCACGATGCTGTGAGCAAAGTTTCTATTTCTCCTGTCGGGAGCCAGGAAAATTACAGTATTTTGATGTTGAATATGCCACGCTAGCCTCAGGCATCCCAGAGCCAAGGGAATAATGGGATTTCTGGATTGTTCTCCAGGTCGCCTGGACACCACCCCGTACTGCAACGGGCACGGCAACTACAGCCTGGAGATCTGCGGCTGCGTCTGCGAGCCGGGCTGGAGGGGCCCCAACTGCAGCCAACCCACGTGTCCCTCCGACTGCAACGACCAGGGCAAGTGCGTGGACGGGCTCTGCGTGTGCTTCGAGGGCTTCACGGGCCCGGCGTGCGGTGAGGAGCTCTGCGCCCCGGGCTGTGGCGCCCACGGGCGCTGCATGGGTGGGCAGTGCGTGTGCCACGAGGGCTTCGCCGGCGAGGACTGCGCCCAACCCCTGTGCCCCCACAACTGCCACGGCCACGGGCGCTGCCTGGACGGTGAGTGCGTGTGCCACGAGGGCTACACGGGCGACGACTGCGCCGAGCTCATCTGCCCCAAGGACTGCTTCGACCGCGGGCGCTGCCTCAACGGCACCTGCCTCTGCGACGAGGGCTACACGGGCGAGGACTGCGGCGAGCTCACCTGCCCCAGCGACTGCCACGGCCACGGGCGCTGCGAGAACGGGCTCTGCGTGTGCCACGAGGGCTTCGTGGGAGACGACTGCGGCGAGCTGCGGTGCCCCGGCGACTGCCACGGCCGCGGGCGCTGCGTGGGCGGGCAGTGCGTGTGCCACGAGGGCTTCGTCGGGGAGGACTGCGGCGAGCTGCGGTGCCCCCAGGACTGCAACAACCGCGGGCTCTGCGTCAATGGGCAGTGCCAGTGCCACGAGGGGTTCACCGGAGACGACTGCGGCGAGCTGCGGTGCCCCAATGACTGCCAGAGCCGCGGGCTGTGCGTCAACGGGCAGTGCGTGTGCCACGAGGGCTTCACCGGCGAGGACTGCGGCGAGCTGCGGTGCCCCAACGACTGCCACCACCGCGGGCACTGCGTGGACGGGCAGTGCCAGTGTGACAACGGGTTCACCGGGGAGGACTGCGGCGAGCTGGCGTGCCCCAATGACTGCCACCAGCGAGGGCTCTGCGTGGACGGGCGCTGCGTGTGCCAGGAGGGCTTCGTGGGCGAGGACTGCCGGGAGCGCGCCTGCCCCCGCGGCTGCAGCAACGCCGGGCGCTGCGTGGATGGGCGGTGTGTCTGCGACGAGGGCTACATGGGCGAGGACTGCGCCGATGGTAGGTGGCAATGGCCCTCTGGAGGTGGCAATGGCCCTCTGGAGGTGGCAATGCCCTCCGGAGGTGGCAATGGCCCTCCGGAGGTGGCAATGGCCTTCTGGAGGTGGCAATGCCCTCCGGAGGTGGCAATGGCCCTCCGGAGGTGGCAATGGCCCTCCGGAGGTGGTAGTAGCCCTCCAGAGGTGGCAATGGCCCTCCGGAGGTGGCAATGCCCTCTGGAGGTGGCAATGGCCCTCTGGAGGTGACAATGGCCCTCTGGAGGTTGTAGTAGCCCTCCAGAGGTGGCAATGGCCCTGCGGAGGTGACAATGGCCCTCCGGAGGTGGTAGTAGCCCTGCAGAGGTGGCAATGGCCCTGCAGAGGTGGCAATGACCCTCCGGAGGTGGTAGTAGCCCTCCGGAGGTAGCAATGGCCCTCTGGAGGTGACAATGGCCCTCCAGAGCCGCTTCCCCTTGGATGGGCACACTCCTCATGTCCATCCAGAGGCTCTGGGAACCTTCCCCATATAGCTGGGCCCTGTTGCTGCTCTTCTTCTGATGCTGGAAAACTGAAAAAAAATCCCCTCTAAGACTCTTTTTGAGTATTAGAAATCAAAATGCCCTCTCTTTATTATGACAGTTGTGATGCACAGGAATGTTTTCCAAAATGTGCATGCCTGAGTTACAAAAGCATTTTGCTTTTACTTCTCTGTCTAATTAACAATTCAAAGTAATAGCTAATACTGTTACAGCCACTGATAAAACTGTCCCTCCCATAATACCACCCTCTCCACACCTCCAAAATTTGAGTCAGAAGCCTCAAAAAGGCCCTATCTTCATCTTATCTTCCTCATCCTCATCTCCTTTGGCACAGTATCACACCTTCTGGAATGATTTCAGGGCTTTTGAATAGCTCTGACTGCTTTTGGCAGATGTCGTATCTCTTTCTCAGTCTGGTTCACAGACAAGGAAACCCTTGACCTCATTAAAATTCCTGTCTGTTGAATATTTTAGAAAACTGGTACAAAGACTAGAATTAAAGTTTTAGGCTACACTTCATCATGGTCCAAACAGTTGAGTCAGAGATGAACACCACCATAGCATCCCTTATTTGTCAGGTTTATACACTGTTGCACTTCCTGGTGACTTTTGGTTTGATAATGGTGTTGCAGTTCATTTGTTATCCCCATTTCTGCTCCCACCACAAGGCCATTGGAGCTGTAGCCAGCCCTGGCTGGGATTTGTCACCAGGACCTTTCAGTTTCTCATGATGCTAAAAAAAAAGTGCTTCTGAAAGAAACTGGAAGTAGAGGGACACATATCCAGAGTCTTCTTACTACACGTATGTTTTATTATATGTATCTATTTGGTTTATATCTATATTTATACATATAAAAATCTATTTTTATATTTTTTTAATGTGTGGAGGTTTTATATATATATATATGGAGACGTGTATATTAGATCTGACAGAAACTTAAAGGAAATCATAGAATCAGCTGGAGTGGAAACTTAGCTATAAAGTCACATGCTTAGTTTCCCACTCCCACTGACTCTATGGAAATCGATAGAGAATTTTGGCCGCTCGATAATGCCAGGCATTACACTATAAATGAGGTCGTTTTCTTTAGTAGATCCCAGGGGAGAAACTTTGAAACCAAGATTTTGTAGGGTAATAAAAGAACACTTTAGGGTTGGGAGCACTTTAAAAGACAGTGAATACCCCTGAGAAGAAATTCCCATCTTTCACCTCCTGCTTTTGGAAGATGCCTCAGCCCTCTTTTGTGCTCTTGCACATGCAGATCTATTGAAAGTATTTACTAAAGTTACAATGTTTGATTTTACTTTGGAAAATCTGTGCAAAACCCAGGACTTGTAGCTCTCCAATCATGTGTTGCTGGCACTTGAATTAAACATCTGAAGCCTTTGGGACTCAGCTATAGTAGTCTTGTGCTGCAGCCATGAGAGGAGGAGCTGGAACGCAGTCAGCCAGAGGTTGTGAGCAAGTGTGAGAGGAGAAATTGGCCCATGATTTTTGGAAAAGTCTGTGGTCTTCATCAGCTGAACATTCCTTTGCTCAGCAGCTAATTTGTGGGACATGGCTTCCCCATCCCCTGTTAGATGATTCTCATGAAATCCCTGGGAAAATGTGACAACTGGGTAAGTCATTATTTTCTGACTCTTTAATTCTTCTTATAACTTTGTTTTGCCTTTTTTTCCACCCCCCCCTCCCATTCCCAGTGTCTCCTCCAACCGAGCTGACAGTGACAAACGTGACGGATAAAACTGTCAACCTGGAATGGAAACACGAGAATCCTGTCAGTGAGTACCAGGTCACCTACGTCCCCACCAGCAGCGGGGGCCTGGCCATGCAGTTCACCGTGCCAGGAAACCAGACAGCTGCCACTATCCACGAGCTGGAGCCGGGTGTGGAATACTTCATCCGTGTCTTTGCAATCCTTAAAAACAAGAAGAGCATCCCAGTCAGTGCCAGGGTAGCCACATGTGAGTTTGAGATTCCCTGTATTCATTCTTTTGTCTATTCCATAACCTGTATTGATTTGCATCCCTTTTTTGGGACATATTTAATTTTTATTTTCTATTTTGCATCAACTTGTATTGATGTGCATCCAGGTTTTTTGGAGATACTATTTCTTTTGCATTTTGTGTTTTCAGTTCATCTGTTCTGGACTGAGAGAGCCCTCTGCCCTTTAATTCTCTATTTCTTTCCAATACTAATGACTGTGTCAAAAACACAGTTGATGAACTCTTCTGCTCTCTGCTGTGCCTCCCAAAGAATTTCACAGGAGCAGTGTAAAGTAAGACCTTTGGCTTCTTAATTATAATGTACACTTTACAATTTTGGCCATTCTTCCTGGGGAAAAAAACCAAACCAAACCGAACCAAACCAAACTAAACCAAACCAAACCAAAAAAAAAAAGAGAAAAATATCCCAGTGTGTAATGAAATCACTTGAATTCAAACTGGTTTGGTTAAAATGGAGGTTATATTTGTTTTGCATCAACAACTCACCTTCTATGTGCCTGTCTGTCCTTTTGTTGTTCATCTTCCTTTTCGTATTGTGCACATCCCAGTCATACCTAAACACCCCAGCCTTAAAAGATGCTCTTTGACTTCTGTCCCTGAGCTCCTTTTTAGAGACCTGGGACCTTCTCTTTGTGCCTTCTTTCCAGAGGGCACGAAAAACATTTCTCGGGCAAAACTCATTTTCCTTCTGGATGACATCTGAACCAGCTCAGGGGAAGGTCTCCCCAACCCCAGAACAACTGGCTGTGAGGGGGTTTTAACCATCTCAGCTGCACAGCCCTACATGGCAGACACTTCCAGCGCTGGAAAGATGTTCCATCCCAGTGCCCGATTTATGGGAACTTGTTCATGTGAGGACTCCCTGTTTTTCTGCCACAGATCTCCCCGCTCCAGAAGGTCTGAGATTCAAATCCGTTCGAGAAACGTCCGTCCAGGTGGAGTGGGACCCTCTGAACTTCTCTTTCGATGGCTGGGAGCTGGTCTTCCATAATATGGTGAGGAAGCATTTTCATGTATGGAGTGAAAGATCCTGGATTTTTGGATGTTATCCTAACAGGCTGTTGCATGTGTTACAGAAAACAGATGATAACAGTGACATAACCAGCAGCTTGAAGAGGCCAGAGACATCTTACATGCAGCCAGGTTTGATACCTGGGCAACAGTACAATGTGTCCATTCACATAGTGAAAAACAACACCAGGGGGCCAGGGCTGTCCAAAGTGATAACAACAAGTAAGTACAAGCTGTATTCGGCCTGTGTTTGTTTGTCACCAATAAACAACTGCTGTTGGTGTAACCCAAGGGGGGTTTTAATAATGGAGAAAATCATACTGTGAATTCACAGGGTGGAAAAGGAAACAGTGGAGCTGCGAATGCAAAATTAATTCATTCCTCTCCAAACTACCTGCAGAGGAAAGGAGCACTTCAGCTAGGAGGCAGCAGGCAGAATGAACTTTGATTCTGTATTCAAAATATACATTTTGAAACGTATAGGAACTAGACAGGAACTAGAATTCCAAACAGGAACTAAATAAGAACTAGAATTTCTTTCATCTTGGTGATATTTGCATGCAGAATGCATGAAGAAGGAATCATAGAATCAATTGTGTTGGAAGAGACCGCTGAGATCATTAAGTCCAACCCTTGATCCAGTCCCACTGTCATTCCCAGATCATGGCACTGAGTGCCACATCCAGTCTCATCTAAAAAACGTCCAGGGATGGTGAATCCACCACCTCTCTGGGCAGCCCGTTCCAATGCCTGATTACTCTCTGTAAAAAATAGGGCTTCTGCTTGTCTTTCCTTTGGCAGCTTCCAGTGCCAATGAATTTTGATGAATTTGCTTCTGATGAAATGGGTCCATTTGAAGTCTAAACCATAGGAAGTGAAGGAAGAGAGTAAATGAAGATAAATTTCAGATGGTAGAAAGCACTAATTTTAATTTTGCTCTGAATCAGCAGTTAAAGGCATAAGAAATGCATGTGCGTCTTATGGCAAGATTTCTTTTAAAAAGCACCTTTTTCCCTCTCTTTTTTTTGGTAACAGAACTTGATGCCCCCAGCCAGATCGAGGCAAAAGATGTCACAGACACCACAGCTCTCATCACATGGTCCAAACCCGTGGCTGACGTTGAAAACATTGAGCTCACCTATGGCCCCAAGGACATTCCAGGGGACAGGACAACCATTGACCTCTCTGAAGACGAAAACCAATATTCCATTGGAAACCTGAGGCCACACACAGAGTATGAAGTGACACTCGTCTCTCGTCGAGGGGACATGGAAAGCGACCCTGTGAAAGAAGTCTTTGTCACAGGTAAGGGGCTGGAGCCCAACCAGCCTTCCGGGGAGGTAAATCAGTCACCACCAACCTTCCTGTGCTCTTTGGGTCATGTTGCTTGAGTTGATAGTCACTGATAACACAGAATCAGCACAGTTGGAGAGGTTCATGAAAGTGGAGAATGTTTTTTCTGTGCCTCGAATGTTTTATTGGCTCAACAAAACAGACCCTCCCCAAGGATCTAAATGCATTTTGAAAATGGGAATTAGGATATTGTCTCTCACACCCCAAATCTCTACTTCAAGAAACAAATTCCTCTGGGTTATTTTTCTGTCTGCTGAGCTAAATGTCTTCCACGGCTCCTGTTCCACATAAGGCCTTGTTTCTGTTTGTCTAAATATGTATCAGATTAGCAAAGAACTGTTTTTTTTTCCTTCTTCAGTTCTGCAAGTGTTCATTTCTGTTGTGCTTTTATAAATTTACTTTCCAGTGGTCCTGGCAATGCTTTATGGAAGTGTGGGTCCTTTAGCATGTCCTCAAGGTCTGAGGCATTAAGGGAGCTCAGAAAATGGTACATGGAGAATTCCCCCTCTTTTTGTCCTAAAACTTAGTTGCTCGTTCAGAGCAGGACTTAAGGTGTGAATAAGGAAAGCCCATTGAACTTCTACATAATATTCACCTTTTGTTTTGAGACTTAGAGGTCCTTTCAACCATAAATGCAAGATATTTACTGAACAGAAACCCTAGAGATGATCAGTTGTTTGTTCTTAGCAGCCTTTTTCCTGTTGAAAGCTGAGGCATTCATAATGGAAAATAGCATTTTCAACTAAATATATTTCTCCACAAGTCTATTTTGTAATAAAAAGATGTTTATTACGCTTGAAAATGTTATTTTTGTCTCAGGAGATAAAAATTTAATTTCTTGAACTGATGTTTTCTCCAAAGCTGGTGAACTCTCCATTTTATACTACAAAAAATCTGCTTGGTGTAGTCAAGAACACATTGGTATCTAACTTTGGTGTTATGGGTCATTTCACCTTTTGAAAAATATTGTTGTAATTGTTATAAGAGTAATATTCCTATTTATTTATTCATTGCTTGCTGGGTTACAGACTTGGATGCCCCAAGGAACCTGAAGCCAGTGTCCCAGACAGACAACAGCATAACCCTGGAGTGGAAGAACAGCCATGCCAACGTCGATAACTACAGAATTAAATTTGCTCCCATCTCTGGGGGAGACCACGTGGAGATCACAGTGCCAAAGGGCAGCCAAGGCACAACCAGAGCTACACTCACAGGTAGGTCACACCTTTTACACTGGATATACTGAATATTGGATATACATTGGATATACTGAATATTGGATATACATTGGATATACCCTCCTCCCCTGGGAGGGTGGGCAGGCCTTGGCACAGGTTGCCCAGAGAATCTGTGGCTGCCCCGTCCCTGGAAGTGTCCAAGGCCAAGTTGGACGGGGCTTGGAGCAACCTGGGCCAGTGGAAGGTGTCCCTGCCCATGGCAGAGGGTTGGATGCTCTTTAAGGTCCCTTCTAACCCAAACCAATCTGTGATCCTGTGATTTTTAAGCACACCCAACTAAATTCAAATCCATATGATATGTCTGTAAACACCTGCAGGTGGATACCCAGCCAGCAGAAGGGATTTTGTAGCCATTTCTCTTCCATGTGTGTCTCTGAATCCTATCAGGCAGTTGTAGGCAGCTTCCCATCTTTGTGGATGTGGCTTCACACCCCAAGTTCTAAAGGTGCTTGCATGTGCTGGGGATGGTATTTACTGGTGCCAACCTGAAACTTCTCTGTGCACCTTGGAGTTGTTTTACCAGCCCTGCAAGGCCAGGTGTTGATTCTTCCTCCTTGTCTGGTGGGTGCCAACCTACTTTTCTTTGGCAGAAGTGTTTATACTGCAGGCTCTTGAAAGCAGAGGCTCTCGCTGTTTATGCATTTGCACAGTGTCCAAAATGCAATCCCAGTCAGCCATAATCTTTATCCCTTGGCATGTACTTGGAATAAAAATTTATTAACATCAGCTCAGCTGGAGGGTCAAGTGAAACCTCAAATCTCTGCATACCCAGGAAAGCATCTGCCGTCCCTTGCACACATTCAGCATTCCTTCTCTAAACAAATGCCTGCAGGTATCTTCCATGGAGAGGAACTCATATTTCTCTTCCTCATCTCTCAGGTTTGAGGCCAGGAACTGAATACGGCATTGGAGTGACAGCAGTGAGGAGCGACAGGGAAAGTGCTCCTGCCACCATCAACGCTGGCACCGGTGAGGACCCGTCCCCCTTTGTGCTCTGGGGGAAGCACCAAGTCTGGTGGAGCCACTCTTGCATTTTCGAATGGTGCAGCAAGAGACATTTGAGAAAATCCTAAATTTCCCTTTGCTCCCAATGGGACATTTTCCCTCAAGGGATAAATCTTCCCCCAAAGATCTTGACCTCTGTATGGTTTCTTTTTCCTGTACGAGGATCTCTCAGTGCTCTGGGATTTTCATCTCCTGAGCTCCTCAGTGGTAATCATGCTTACACTGAGCACTCTGGCCATCCTCAGGTTGCGAGGTTTTCTTGCAGGTAGTGATGGCCAAAAGGTTGATCGGACAAAAAGTGCAGCCTCGGTGGTTGCAAGTCCTGACTGGCCTTCAAACCCAGGATTTTCCTCACAATACCCCCATTTTCCCAGGTAAATTCCCTGAAGACTTTAATCCTGCCCCTCCTCCTTGCAGTGCCTTCTGCAGTGAGTGTCAGTGAGGGAAATTCACTTTAATGTGCTTCATTTGTACAAGACAACTTCATCATCCTCTACCCATATCAAGAAATGGGGCTTCAAAAGCTCCTGTAGGTGGACAAGAGCCTGAGCTGTGGCCAGGCACCCAGCAGAGATGTCACGCCTGTACCAGTTCAGAGACACCTCAACTTTGCTTTTTATAACTCGTAGATCTTGATAACCCCAAGGACTTGGAAGTCAGTGACCCCACTGAAACCACCTTGTCCCTTCGCTGGAGAAGACCAGTGGCCAAGTTCGATCGTTACCGCCTCGTTTACGTGAGTCCCTCGGGGAAGAGGAACGAAGTGGAGATCCCGGTGGACAGCACCTCCTTCATCCTGCGGGGGCTGGACGCGGGCACGGAGTACACCGTCAGCCTGGTGGCAGAGAAGGGCAGGCACAAAAGCAAACCCACGACTGCCAAGGGTTCCACCGGTGAGTGACAGCTTTTGGTGGGTGCCAAAGGAGCAGCCCGAGTGAAATGTCACCTCATTTACCGAGCCAGGTCTGGGGAGGTGCCTGCAGAGCAGATGTAGCTCTGCCCAACGCCTTGGACTGAGGGACAGCTGTGTTTAGCTCCGTGTTCTCAGTGGTTTCTTGCTCACACAAAGAACACGGCCCTTGGTCCTGGGTGACATGCAGAGCCCACCCTCTGTTTTAACCGAGGGTTTTTTGTGCACTGTAACTTGTTTTGTTTTCTACAGCCAAAAACTGAGAGGAAGAGCAACCACGTTGTGTTTAACATTGTTTGTTCCTGCCTAACGAGTTCTCTTCACAGCATCCCTCCACCCCTCATGCTTCAGCAGGGGCAGCAGGGTTCTGACATTGCCCTTTTCCACTTTTCTCATCCAAAAGAGGGAAAGGCTACTGGCCCACATCTGGCGTCAGCCACCATTTCTACTGGGTACTGTGACATATTTGTCTAGGAAAAACAAAACAAAACAAAACCAAAGAGGTCCATTTCTGCCATTTCCATTTGTACAAACCACTCCAAGTGACTGATATCACTGCACTTGCTGAGCAAGGTTTTACTCTTTGTGAAACATTCGGACCCAAAGTTTGTTGCATCCAGAATTACATCTCAGGCCAGAACACAAATAAGTCCTGAATCTTCTTGTGCCTCCAGACTCAACCCTGCGAGGCAAACCTTTAGCTTTGAGACAGTGAAATGAGAATCAGCTTGTCTTTAGCAGATATCAAAGTGTTTAACCTTTGCTCCCCAAAGACCATCTCTGAGGTAAACGCGTGCCAGACATGGTGGATTTTACAAATTAATAACTATGCAGCTGAACTGATTAAAACTGGGTTCCTGCTCCCTGCCAGCACCACCTCTGAGTGCTTTATAGAGACTACCCCAGGACAGCAGGAGGTTACATGGGCTGGTGTAAACCACAGGAAACCATCAGTTGTTTGATGCCTGAGTCAGGCAGGGAAACACAGTCCCAGCCAGGGAAAAAATTAAGAAGCCTTGAGACACAACATACAAAAGGTTCTGAGGGTTTTTGTGGCAGGAGTGAACAGGCTCGGATTTTCCCAAAGTTCTGTTTCCCCATCTGTCTGAAGCCTGAGTGGTCTCAAAAGAATTCTGGATAGGTGGTAAAAAGGGAGAAACAACGTGCTGTGGAATTTCACAGTCTGGTCTTTCCACCACCACCTTCCAAAGCTTCACAAGGTGTCACCTTTCTCCTGATTTGTTCTGTTTGTGTTTTTTTTTCTTGTTTAGAAATACCTTCATCTGGCCAGTGTATTTGTTTTATGTCTTTACTCAGAGCAGCCAGTAAACACCGAGCTCTCTGCAATGGGCTCCTTGGAGCAGCAGTTGCCATCCCCTGTCTCTGTGACCTCCCTCCTGAGTGGGAGTGGACAAATCCAAACACGAGCACAGGGAGCAAAAGTGCTCTGAAAGCCTGGGCAGTACAACACAAGTGGGCTCTTTGGTTTGCTGTTCCATCTCCCCTCAAGTCAGTCCTCTCTGTCCGTGTTCCCAGTGCTTGGGAGGTCCTGAAGTCCTCAGGCTGAGCCAAACAAACTTGGCGTTTCTCCTGCAGAGCTCTGAGGGACCTTGGGTCCATTGCACTGCTGGGGAAAGCACTTGGAGCAAGCAGGGAGCGAGGGATGATTGAAGTGGGAAATGCTGGTGGCACAGCTAGGACTGGACAAGCTCTTCCCAGGGGGTGGAGGACACAGTCCTGCTGTTCAGAGGGTCTTTCTCTGCTGAAAAGGGAGCCAGTAATTGCAAAGGGGCTGAGTTTTTCTTTTCAGCAGACTGCTGGTTTTTCAACTCATATTTCTCTCATCCTCTTGATAGCTCAGTCAGGTTTCTCTTCCAGCAGGTAGTCAGGAGTTTCCCACACATTATTTTTATTTGCTTGCACAGTGAATTTTATAGCACTGAGAGTAAAGCTTCTTTTAGTTCCAGAGCTGAAGATTTTCTGTTGGAACCTGCTCTCTCCTCTCACATCCTCCCTGTTACCTACTTGTGCACATCAGCTCTCCACACACAGGCAGCTGAAATGATCAGAGCTCATGAACCTCTAGCAAAGGACAGATCACAAAATCTTCCGTGGTATAGGATGACTGCTTTCTGTTGCTTCTGTCTCCTCACAGGGATGAAGTACAGTGCAAGGGATTAAGACTTTTTTTTTTTACTGATATCCCTGATTCTGCATTGAAGGGATGGCAAAATGTTATTTTGTTTTGCTGAAAAGGAAAGACTAAATCTATCACCCTGCCCTTCACATGTTTGTCTCCTGTAGCTTTGTATGTTGTTACCTGAATGCAGGTGATGAGTCCTGAGCCAGAGGAGCTTCCTGGCTCTGGGAGTTTTCTTGCTCCAGAGGCATCAGGGATGCAGGAGATGCACTGAGGGACCTTGTGGTCTCGAGGGTAAGAAACCACAGGTTTAATGCCTCGTGGTGTGTGAATACAAGAGTGTACAGTAGTTTTGGGGGGCAGTACAAGAGTCACCAGTAGCTGGGCTCACTGCAAAGACCTTCCTGCCCGGAGAATCCCTGCCCTCCAAGCCAGCACTTCCCATAAAACCAAGGGGCATGGATTGCTTGGAGAGCTGAGCTCTTGTCTAGAAGTTGTGGCTTCAACAGCTGCCTCCTCTCTGTAGTTCAGCAAGGCATCACAAAGGTCCCACCCAGCCCCACATGAAGGTCTGGCTCAGAAATCACAGCAAACGAGCCATTTCACTCCCGGGGTGGGGGGGACCTTTGTGTGAGTCTGTTCCCCCCAGTTCCCAGCTCATCTGCAGGGGGGACACGTAAGGCAGCTCGGAGGGAGCTGAGCAGTCAGGCTGCAGCTTTGTTCTCCCCTGCCCTGGCTCTGGAGCCCTGCCCGCAGAGCACAGTGCAGGTCCTGGGGCAGGACGGATGGGAAAACATCAGGCACGAGGGGCCTGGGGAGATAAATGAGGGAGCATTAGAGAAACGAGCTCCAGGCTCCAATTCCTCTTCTGGGGGACCCAGATTGTGCAGCCACTGTTGATGAATCGTGGGTGTGATACTGACTTGCCTCTGGAAGTGAGTTTGCACATCCGAGCACGGCTTGGAGAAGGAACTTTTCCATTCTGCTGAATGTTTTTAAGCAGATTTATGCTGTTTACCAGAGGCCCTTGCCTGCGTTGTGCGTCAGTCCCTCTTCCTCTCCTGGCTTCTCTAGTCTTAGATTGCACCACCCCTTTTTTATACAAACCCAGAGAAACATTAGGAAGAGTGACGAGGGGAACCGGCTCGATGGGAAACTGCAGTGCTGACCACTGGGGAACTAAATCTGCCAGGAAAGATGCTCAGCAACCCTGGTGCAGTCGGACAACAGTTCTGAAAGTGAGAAAAGAGGGAACGATGCTCGTGGTCACCACTGCAGGTGTTGTGGTGTGATGAAAATGTGGTTGTGTCCAGGTTGCAACCTGGTCCAAGTCATGTCTGGGGTGATCTAAGGACAGTCCTCACCTAAGTCAGGAATATCAATGATATATGTAAACATAAATCACTGTTTGCCTTACAGGCTTCTCTCCTCCCTGGAGGTGAGCAGAAAACAATGGGGTTTATATCTGTGCTTGTCCTGTGCGTATATTTTCAGAGATAACATTTCTGCATTTATTTGAAAACGCTCCAAATTGATTTTACTCCTCTGGAAATATATTTCTTTCTCATAAACATGTGAATTTGGAGACAGATAATGAATCCTGAGTACATATTTGTGCTGAGCTGATTGATGGTGCTGGAGGACTTGCTTCCTCTTAATTGAATGCAAGCGGAGCATGAAAGCAAGGAAGTCACTGAGGTGTGAAATGATGTGGGTTTCCACTAAAGAGGAGATAATTCTGCATGTCAGAGAAATCACCTGCCTGTTGCCTCGTGGCTGTGATCACAAACCCTGAATTCTCTGTGATCCAACAGTGCTCAACACGAGCACATCTGGCTGTGCTAAAGGATACAGTCACAGATCTTTCAGCATGTTGAAGGCCAAGGCTTTTCCCTTTCCATTCCCTGGGATCTCTGTAAAGAAAGATTGCTTTAGTTCGTTCTGTCCTCGTGTCCCCCTCCACTGTTTTCTGCATGTGTCTGAATGGACAACTCCTCCAAGCCTGTTTTTCATTGGATAGGATGCTTCGGCGTGGTCTTGCTGTGGCCGATTTCTCAGCCTGCATTTGGATATGTTTGCAATATTTGGCATGAATTCCACTCGTGGTTTGCATCAGAAGCAATAACTGATGGGCTGCAGTAAAGATAAAAGGCATGTTTGAGTCTTAGGGTTCAAATCCTCACGGATGCAAATTGGCAAAATTCTTTGAGGCAATCAAAGAGAACTGATTTACATCAGCTGGGGATGGGCCCCTTTGTCTGCTGAAGAATTTCAGCTCCTCTCTGTGCTCGCTGGTTGTTGCTCTGGCTCTGCTGGTTACAGTGGTTTGTGTGCTTGGTGGTGCTGCCTCTGCTTGTGGCCTGGATTCAGTCTCCAAGAAGAGGAGACCCCTCCTGTTTTCTCTGTTCCTGGAGCTCCTCAATGCCAAGCTCACGAACTCTGTTGGACCAGCTGTCGTTTGGCATATTCGGGGGTTTATCATCAGGAAATTTTAACTTGCAATTCGCCTGTTTAGCACTTCCAGTGGCAACAGCTGGGGAATCAATCACCACCACCTCATTTAATGCTCCCAGCCCTGCCCCTGCAGTGCTCAGTTATTTGACAACCCCAGCACTGATCCTCCTGCTCTGCTTTCAGTGCCTCCTGACCTGCCCAGCTCAGAAGCCACTGCTGCTCTTCATGACCTTAATTTAACCCACAGGACTCTCAGGAGTTTCCCCCTGTCCTGGGCAGCCCAGGATGAGGTATTTGATCAGTTCTTGATCACTCTTGGCCAGTTCAAAGAGAACACAGTAATTTTTTTTTTTCTTAGCTGGGAAACCATTGAGAAACACAAATTCCCAATTTCCCAGCTGGTACCAATCCCAGATTAACCTTCATGGGAGCACTCAAGGCCAGCTCTCCTGGTCCCTGGAAGCCATAGCTACTACAGGTATTTTCCATGGATTTATTAGCCACGTGTTCCTTCACTGCTTTGAAATACAGAACTTCATTTCCACATGGCTGTTCCACTGTGGAGATTCTGGGCTTTGTGAGTGATGTGTTTCATCTTAATTGGCTTATTCTTCCTTTTGCATGGGATGAAACTCTTATTGTATGGAATGAGAGCTTTAAGTGGTGCAGACAATGCCCCACTCAGCTTTTACAGTGATGCAGCATCAAATCTTTCTTTTCAAATTGCATGCAAAGAGAGACTTTGATGCATCTGCTCTTGGCAAGGCATGTGAGAACAGCAAGATGCTGCAGGTGTTTGTTTGGTCTGTGATTCAAGCACAACAAATATTACAAGGGGTTTGCAGCACTGGCATGGAAGTGGTGATGTCAGAGAAAAAAAAAGATTGAAACACATTGGGACTTTACCTTTCCAAAAACTTCCACATTTACCCCATTCTGTGAATTTCATGAGGAGTCAGGGCTGAGTTCAATAATGATCAAAGTACTGGTGTGTAAGTTCAGATCTGAAGACTAGTGATGACATCTGTCCATCTCTCAAACCCAAATTGCCAACACGGGGTAAAATATTTACACAGAAACACAGATTATTTCCCACCAACTCCAAGGCTAGAACAGTCTCATCTCTCAATGGTTTGTTCTTTTTTTTTTAAAGCAACATCATCCCTTGATATTTACCTTGACATTGTGATTGTGTGGTCATCTGTTTTGGTTGCTGTTATAATGAGGCTTTGGAAGGTCTCCAAGAGTCCAGTTTGGTGCATGATTTTATAGGAGAATCTCTTGGTCCTGGAGAGCATGAGGGGGGTTGTGTTGCTTCTGTCTCAGACGTGCATGAGAAAGAAATGGGAGGAAAAAGGACTCTGCATCTTGGAGGAGAACGAAACTGGGCATTCTTCAGAGAAATCTGAATTGTTTTATCCTGTGCTGATTACTGCATTAATTATTATAAGCAACTTTTACTGAAAATGCCTAACTTTACTGTAACTTTTGTTTCATTTTCTTTTTAAGGAAATGTGTTTGTTTTATTTGTTTCTGTTGCCACCAACAGATAGTTATTTCTGATACAGCCTGTTCCTTTCTAGTCCTGCTTTCTCTTTTCCAGATAACAGTGATATTTTGACAGGATTCATATTTTACCTCAATGAATCTCCTTTCTGTTCCTGATAAAGGCAGACAGCTCTGGATTAATGCACTTTTGTTGTTGTTGAACGTCATTGTTATTTCATAAACAATCTCTTTCCTTCCAGCAGGATGGGAAAAGCTCATCAAAACTTTTGTGTTCCTGAATCATAGCAGTTTATTGATTTATTAATGAATGTCCCTGAATATAATTGTGATATATGACTGCTCAACCTGTGGAAATCCAAGCCCAGCTGCCTGTATTATTCTCTGAGCAGTCAGACAATAATCACTTTGTTTTTACAGGGACCAAGTTTACATGAGTGATGCTGCTGAGCCTAATTTTCATTTATTCCAGAGCTCTTTTATCTTCCGTCATAAAATATGCATGAAGCTTAAGTTGAAGTTACAACTGACAAATCAGATCCATTTCCCTTCATGCAGCATCTCCTATAAATTTGTAGCCACGCAAAATGGGATTATTCAGAGAGACTGTTCTTATTATAATGCTTGTGTGTCAACAATGCAGATAAATAAGAAATGTGCTAGAAAGTCATCCTAACCCTCAGGTCAATGAGAGCTCAAGTAGAAAAGACCAGGTGGAACTCTGTTATTTCTCCACATCACTGCTGATGTTAAGGAATCAGTTGTATTTCCTTTGTAACAAAGGACTGCCTATTCTTGCTGAGAAAATGGCCTCAACTTTCAGATTTAACAGCATCAGAGTCAGCTCTGATGGTTCCCAAATTCCTTGGCCACCCCAGTGGTGGCTTCTGAGAATTTTCATTTTTGTAAACACACGTTTCAATTTCACATTAACAGCAGTAACTCAAAATCCAAGCTCCTCTTCCTGCAGGAAGGTTTTGTGCGCAGAATAATGTGATATAAGGAAGACAAATCCATTAAAAGACATGAAGGCATTTTCCCTTCTCTTTATTGTTTTGTATTAGAAATAGTTTGGAAGCATAAACAGCATCATTCATGTGGACACAATTAAAAGCACAAACACCTGAATCACTCTAAACCCAGTGTCTTCCCTTACAACACAATTACTTCAGAGTGGCAAACGCTGAGTTGTAGTAGAGTGATTATAATAATGCTTACTTGTCCCATAGGGAGCTGTAATTAATGTTGGCAAAACATTTGCAGGTGTAGGATGGTCTATAAACTGCTTTCTGCGAGCAGGGTCTTAGTATTAATGAGGTTATTATTTATTATTGTAGTTCTTTTCTCACCCTTCTGGTTTGCCATGTCTCTAGAGAGATTTTCCTTGCAGTTACCTCTAGCGAGATTTTCCTTGCAGTCATCTGGGCCAGCTGAGAATGTAAATGTGTGTGGGGGCATCTCTGTGAAGTTCATGAACACCAAACACCATTAAACAGTCCGACATCACCACTGCTCTGTAACCCGAGTAACAGATTGACTCTCTGTCCCTCTCCAGAGGAGGAACCTGAGCTTGGGAAACTATCAGTGTCACAGACTGGCTGGGATGGTTTCCAGCTCACCTGGACTGCAGACGACGGGGTCTATGAGAACTTTATCATTCAGGTGCAGGAGTCGGACAACCCTGAAGAGACCCGGAATGTCACAGTCCCGGGGGGACTGCTCTCTGTGAATGTCACAGGCCTCAAGGCCAACACACCCTATAACATCACGCTCCACGGGGTGATTCGAGGCCGCAGGACCACCCCCCTTTCTGTTGAGACCACCACAGGTATCCTTCCAAGTGGCTTCTCCAGCGCCACAGCTCCCCTTCTCTGCAGCCAGGGACGTGAGCCAGGGCTATTCCAGCCCCTGGTTGGCTTGGCATGGGGGGCACTGAACTCCTTAGAGCTTGGCTGGACATCTCTGGCGTGGAAATGCCTCCTGGTCAGGCTTTCCAACAAGAGCCTCAGTGCCCCTGTGCAGCCCTTCCCTTTTAGGAATGCTTTTACCCCCAGCTCAGAGTGGCTGGTTTTGTTCCCTTTACTCCCTTTACTCCCTTCCCTGCTGGTTGGCACTAACACCAAACCCAGCTGGCTGTTGTACGTGCTTGGGAAAGCCCAGGTTGACTGGTAAAATTATAAAAATCCTTCCTCTGTAGCCCAGACTATCAGAGTGTGTTCGGTTTTCACCCTTCAGAAGCTGACTCTGAAATGATGCACCAGCTTCTGTGTAAATTCAAACTTGGGGTGGGTACAGGGTGTGTATCTGACTCAAGGACAAACACCTTCTATATGTTTTCATATAGAAAAGGACACAAATTAATTGCTACCAAAGAGGAGTATCATATATGAAATTATTTAAGGTCATTAAACAGTCTGATTGCTCTGAAACAGATATTCAGGAAGACCAAACTGAGCAGAACTACCTGGTATTAAACTGGCCTGAAAGAAGGAAGGTCAGCCCTGTGTCATCAGAAGGTTGCACAAAGCTCATCAAGAGCCTTAAAATTAATTTCCTGGCTGTTCGTGTGAAAGGCAGCAGTTTTAAACGAGAACTTATCACGAGCTTTGACCGTGAGAGATAAATACCTACTTAGATTTATCCTTGTGGCTCACTGATCCTTCCTGAGGTTATGAGCATTAGTAATGAGCAGGGCATGGATTAATTGGCACTAAAGGAGCACCAGTGGCTTTTCCTTCAGATAATTTCTTGCAGACAATATCCGCTGCCTCTGGGCTTCCTTACAGACCTTGGCAATCTCCTGTCACTGCGACACAGCCAGAGCTGGCTCGTGCTTCATTTCCCCAAGCACGTGTTCCCCGGCACAGAAGGGGATGAAAGTCCATGGAAGAACTAAAGGGAATTAAACCATGCGAGGCAGCAGAGCTTGCTTGTTTCACTAGTGCTTTAAGCAGCCTGGCACCAGGCTCTTGCCTTGGGCTGTGTCCCACTAGAAGTCCTGTGCTTTGAGTGTCCTGAGTGGGAGCTGGTGGCAGATTCCCACTGAAAACAGAGCCATGTGAGAGGGACAGACAAGGGGACAGACATCATGAGTGTCCCGCCCAAATCTGCAACGTGCTTGCTTTGTATTAAACCAGTGAAAACAGCAGAAGATGCCCTGCTGAGTTTTTCCCTTCCCTTTCTGGGTCACGCTCAGCATCCGGCTTTTCAGAATTTTCCTTTCTGGGGACTTCCAATTGTCAGAATTTTCTGAACCTTCCTGTAGCACTGCGGGGATGTCCACAGAGAGGAAGAAACCCCAAGGCAGCTATCCCTGTTTTGCATTTTGGCTCCAGCCCCAAAATTACAGACCAGTTCTCATAGGCTTAAGCTGAAAGGGAAAGTAGAAGAGCAAAAAAACCTGAACTTTTCATATACCTCCAGTCTTAGCTTCTCCTAAAACTGGGAGCTGACTTTTCCAGATGCCCTGGGAGCATTCAGAAAAGTTCTTTTGCGTCTGTTTTCATGCCCAGACCTCAAAGATGCATGGCTGCTCCTGCAGATAAGGGGACCAGCCATAGCTTTGAAGCTTATTTTTGTTTTTCCCTAATTTAACATTTGATTTCTCCCCCTCAGTACCCTGCTTGTAACAAGCTTTTACTCACCCCCTCTTTGTGCTACCAGCATGGGCAGAGAGGAGCATTTCTGAGCAGGAGGAGGAGGAGCAGGGCTGTCCCTTCTGACCAGTGTTGTTTCCCTCCTCAGGAGAGCATCCCGAAGTTGGTGAGCTAATGGTTTCCGACATTACTCCTGAAAGCTTCAACCTTTCCTGGACGACCACCCGCGGGGACTTCGACGTCTTTACTATTGAAATTATTGATTCTAACAGGTTGCTGGAGCCCATGGAGTTCAACCTGTCCGGCAATGCAAGAACTGCTCATATCTCAGGGCTTTCCCCCAGCACTGATTTCATTGTCTACCTCTCGGGGATGTCTCTGGGTTTCCGCACACAGGCAATAAGCGCTGCAGCCACAACAGGTACATGAACCTACCTCCATGTTAACTCTCATTTTCTCTAACTCTTCCTTACAGGTTGTGCCTCTTTCTCTGCCCTCAGCTACCCCAGCAGGCCACCCATTGCCAAATCCTCTACCTCACTGCTTGGCACCTTCTAAGGAAGACCAGCCTGGGACCTTTTGAGCTGTGAATGTTGTCCCATGATCCCACCCAGCAAAGTCAGTTAATCACAGTGTGCTGTGATTTCAGTCACTCAAGAAGTTTGTTCAAACATTACAGTTGGGGCAACCTCTGAGGCACATGAGACACAAAACAAACTTTCCAAGGATCAGGAGAGAGATGATTCATTACATTCGCCTCTCAACGTGTTTGCCTCTGTCACACAGCTCAGAGGAGACACTATTTGTCTGATTTCTACACACAGTTTTGATCCTGATTCTCTAAATAGATGTCAGGCAGATTTCAGTCTGTGCCAGCAGAATCCTGCAAGGCACATTCATCCCTTTAAATCAACTTCAGTATTCAGTTTACATTGGATGAGAGATTGAAAAAGTCCATTTGACTTGATGTCAGTGACTGAAACAGGCAGGCATTTAGTTGTTGGCACATTGCACATCTCAAGGTTTTACAGCTGATGGTTTTTTTCAGCAGACAGGGAAGTCAAATGTTCAGTGTGATGTAGCCACAGCCAGGATGAGAATGGAAGGTGAGGAGCAGAAACAGAAGGTGCATTCTCATTGTAGGCAGATAAGACCTCACACCGGGATCCTTCAATATCTGTACCAAATTTTGCCTCCTGACATGGTCTTAGGAAAAGTGGCCATAGCAATTTGTCATAGCAGTGGATTAATATGGTTATTGAAAGCAGAATATCAAATCTCAGCTACGAGATAATGCAGTTTTGGTTTCCAGCATCAGCAGGCTGTGAACGTCCTCACTGAATGATGGGTGGCTTGTTCAGGGTGACTGCAGGGGTGATGGTATGGAAAACATTGACAAACACAAGGCTAGATGGCCTCTGTGACCCCTGATCATGTGAATTCAAGCTTCTGTATCAATCTATTTTGTTGCTCGGCCTTTTAATAATTGCAATACGTTTCCATTTGTTTTTCTTCCCATAGTAGAGGAACCTCTGCTTAGCAAACTCACTGTATCAAATGCTACCTCAGACAGCATGTCACTGGCGTGGGAAGCACAGGACAATGCCTTTGACCACTTTATCCTAGAGGTCAGGAACTCTGACTTCCCTTTGGACTCCCTGGTGCTCACAGTGCCAGGGGCCTCCCGGCGCTATGTAGTGCCCAACCTCAAAGCTGCCACTAATTACACTGTCCAGCTCCATGGTGTAATTGATGGGCAAGGTGGTCAGACCTTGACAGCACTGGCAACCACAGGTATTTCGTTGTTTCACCTTCCAGGTTTGCTCTTTATTCTTCTTTCTTTCTCTGCCCACCGAACTGCTCCAAAACGTGGCTCCAACTCATCTTCGTTCCTTTGGTAAATCCTATGATTTAGAGATCACTGTGAGGGGATCTGAGTGCTTGGAAAAGCAGGGACCTGAGGCAATGGAAGAGGCTGAAAAAGTGTCCCCAGTATTAAGAGAGAAGCAAACCATGACTGGTTTCTTTATATATACACTTCCCTGCAAGTCCTGTGTATATATAATTGACTTGCTCCAGATGGTTGATGTTTTTCATGGAGCATCTTTGCACTTGATCCTGAATGAAGTTGTTGTTCATCCCACCCTCACTTGCCTTGCTGTGGGTGGGAGCCCTTCGTGTCTTTCTCAGCCTGGAGAGGCACCTGCATGCTATTTTTGTTCTCCTGTCTTAAAACCAAATGTTCCCCAAGACATTCACATCTCTCGTGGGAGTTTCATGCAGCATGTGAAATGACCAACCCAAACTGCATGGAGTGGTTCTGGTTCTGCTGTTCTTCTCTGCACAGTGTTTTTGTGTGTTCCCAGAAGAGGGCAGGGTTCAAAAAGCAAGTTCACCCTTTCTTGATGGTCAGCCCACCCCTCTGTCACTTGCACTGCTACCTTTGAGCCTCTACGACCTGTCTTGTTGACGTCAGAGTTTTCCCACGGTGATTCCAGGAGATCACTAAGATTTGCCTGAAGAGATGACTCCTTCAATTTGTGTTGCATGTGGCATTCCTTGGAGTCAGGTTGCCATGATGGGAACGTGCCTGACCGGATGCAAGTGGCATGGGAAGGAATGTGGCCATGGCAGGATGAGATTGGAAAGGCTCTGTTTGCCCTCTCTGACCTGCATGAGGGGCCGAGGGCTCCCAGCTCAGTTTCCATGGGTTCTCCACCCAACCCTGTTTGCTTTGTGAGTGTTCTCTCATCTCCTCTGTCTTCAGAAGTACCATGCTTACATGGTGACACCTGTCAGCCATGAAGGCGTTGATGGTCACTGGTTGAGAGCATGACATCTGCATGTGTCCTTAATCGGGGCCACTTGCACTCGCCTGTTCCTAGAAAACCCCAGGGAAGAAGGTGGACTGTTATTTAAAAGTCTTGCCATGAGGGACAGGAGCGAAAGTTGGAACATCTTGCAGCAGTTCCTGTTTCAGTTATGAAAAAGATTTCACCCTTTCCCCGTTCTCTCTGTCGGTGGGATGCCTCCTTCTGACTTTTCTCCCAGCATGAATCACCTAAATACTTATTTTTCTGTGTCTCACTGGATGCATTTCCCAAGGTGTTCTTGGTTCATACTCAATTGGCAAGAGAAAAACCAGTAACAGCACAGGGAGCAGACAGAGGATTCTCTGACCATCTGACTGCTGGGTCATGCTGGTGCTCTCTCTGTGCTTTAATGAATCTTTAATGACTTTATGCTAAATGGAGTAACTTTAAAACAGGGCGGGTAAGGAATTCTCCCCCACCTGGAGGACGAGTTTCTCCCCTGCAGGGGAGAGATGTGATTTTGAATTTCCTCCAGCAGCAAAGCAAAGGCTTTGCTTCTTCAGGAGGCTCCCTGACTGCTGAGGAGTCAGAAAGGAGAGCACCCAGAGTGTCAGGGGGTTTATTGTTGGGCCTGTGAGATATTCCCTGCTTGTGCCTAATCAGAGGATGAGGAACACCTTATCTGTGGGGTCCAGGGAGGTTTTGGCCTGAGATTAGTGCTGAGATAATCAGTGTTAGGACTGAAACCCCTCATGAACTTCAGGGTCCAAAAATAGAAGTATCTACAACTCCAGGCAACAGAAACACTAAACAGAAGCTGAACTGGGATTTCAAGGATTCCTGCCTGAAATCTACTTTATCTGTTTTGGAATTGCTGTGGGTTTGTATTCCTATCAAATCCCCAGTGCGGAATTCCTGTAATTTGTAAGGTTTTACCACAGGACTGTGCTCTGTTGGCGTTTCTGTAAATCAGGCCCACATTTCATTAGGTAAATTGAGTTTATTTAAGAAAATTGAATGAAAATATCATTTTCAAGCCAGCACTAATTTCGGTGGCATCCTTCCAAAACCTGATAAAGCAGCTCTTGCAATGCCTCTTTTTTTTTTTTTTTTTTTATTTCTTCTTTTTTTTATTCAACCACTGCAAACCGAGGCTAAAACATTCACGCCCATCTCTGAGCATCTCTAATCCCTCCCAGACCCCCCCAACCGAGTAACTCACTCTTCACCTGTGTTCCTTTCTCCCCCAGAGGCTGAGCCACAGCTGGGCACACTCACCCTCTCAAACGTTACCCCTGACAGCTTCAACCTCTCCTGGACCACCAGAGACGGGCCCTTTGCCGAGTTTGTCATTCACGTTAGAGATTCGCAGGCGGCGCAGGAGCCCCAGGAGCTCACGGTGTCGGGAGGCACCCGCAGCGCCCACATCTCAGGCCTTCTAGATTACACTGGCTATGACATTAACATTAAAGGCACCACCAGGGCAGGTGTTCACACAGAGCCCCTCACTGCTTTTGTCGTGACAGGTACCTGCTTAAAGCTTTGGAGGCTGTTTGTTGGCTCAGGGCAATCTGTGCTCCACTGAAGGGCTCTACAGTTCTACTGAATATCTCGCCCAGCAGCAATGGGTTTGTTGCAAGCTCAGTGCAAGGAGGGGTCAGACCAGTCATGGTGACCTTAAAAGAATTCCTGGGAGCAGAACTAGTTTCAAATTAGTTAAAAGGCTCTCGTTGTCTTGGAAAGACAATGTCCATGAGATTTTCCTTAAGGCAAATGCTTGCATCGAGCACCGTTGCTGACCTGCCTCCAGTGACAGTCAATCACACTCTTAAGAACTGAGGAACTGCTTTCAAACCCTTCCCTCTTTTGCTCCCTCAGAGCACAAATATTTCCTTTTTGGAAATAAACCAGACCTGGAGATTGGGAGAGGAGGTTTCCCACAGTGTGAGAAACGTGGCACCCTACTCAGCTGAAGGGTGTGCCAGTGGTTCCCATAAACCTGCCGGGTTCCCAGTGCTGGTATCACTCAACTCCTATCCCAGGAAAATAACTTCAGCAGTTGGGGCTCATTGTTTGTTTACCCACCCTGCCAGAGACAAGCCCAAACTGTGAACCTTTGGGATTGCTTGATTAGAAGTAATTAAGACATCAAACTATCTCAAAAATTGAATAAATTTGAGCTGAATTTCTGGCACACAAATGTGTAAATATTAGAACGTGAGGAGTTCCAAATTATAACCCTTGAGGAGGGAATTTTTATGCCAAATTCTAACAACATTGGTTTCAGTGGTTGTGAAATGTGAAAACCAAACCCCAAGCCCTTCCCAGGAGAAGGTTCTGTCTTTAAGTAACTGGTATTTTCTTAAGTGACTGGAATTTGAGTGGTTGGAAGATGGGATGAGTCAGCTCCTGAGCCAACAGAGCAGGTTTGACAGCGTAGAGGAACACAAGCAATGCCCAGGAGCCAGGATCAAGGCCAGGGCTTAGCAGAGCCAGGTGATCTTCCGATTTGACTTACGAGATTTTGAGTGAGAAAAACACACAGATAATATTGTGAAACTACACCTTTTTTTCCCCCTTAGACTCTGTGGATAAGTTTGAAGAGCTGAGCCACATCTTTGATAAAAATCATGCTGATGTGAAAATTAAAAGACCCCTCACTGGAATTTCTTTAAGTGGTCAACATACCATGCTAGGTATGACCCTGACTGATTAATGTCCTGGTTCTGGCATCTCTGACCCCTCCACCACTGAAAATTGAAGCTGGAGATATTCATGTGAAATAGAGAGGTAAAGAGGCAAAATACAGGAGTTGTGAATGCCAGAGCTGAGGCTTGTCCCTGAAGCACTGGTGGTGGAGACAAGTGGAAGGCAAGGACAGCTTTTGCATAGCATTTCTAAAGCAGTTTTGGTTGTAACTCTCACAGTGCATGTGTAGCAGGAGAAATGCACTTACACAGTGAGCCTGGGAGGAGTTTCAATGGAGTTTGAGATGAGGTGCTGAGACACCCTCAATGAAAACCAAAAACTGAGCATCCAGCTGGAGGCTCCGTTGAAAATCCTCACCTCGTGGCCCTGGCTATGCACTTCTATCAAATCCATGCCCTGGGGGAAAAATGTGACTTTTGTTTGGTGGAACCTGTGACATTTCTAATTCTCAATGTTTTCTGCTTCTTCTTTGTGTGTGTGTGTGTTTTTTGACCCTTCCCTTCTCTTAGAGGCCATGCCCCCACTGGAAAACCTCACTGTGACTGACATTAACCCCTATGGGTTCACAGTGTCGTGGATGGCATCGGAGAATGCCTTTGACAACTTTCTAGTGGTCGTGGTGGACTCTGGCAAGCTGCTGGATCCCCAGGAGTTCCTCCTCTCGGGAGCCCAGCGCCAACTGAAGCTCAAAGGCCTCATTACTGGCATTGGCTATGAGGTTGTGCTTTATGGTTTTGCCAGGGGGCACCAAACAAAGCCCCTGAGCGCTCTGGCTGTCACAGGTATTTTAATGTGAACAGATTGTTCCCTTCCACCCTTCCTCTCTTGCTTTCCTTCTTCCGTGGAAGATGTTTTGTGCGATCCGTTCGCAAAGCAAACCGTGGCTTTTGCATCCTTCTCTGCATCGTGGCTCCACGTAACTCCTCCTGACTGGCAGGTTCACCAGGGCAGTTCTGGTCCTTTTAACTTGTTTCCCTTTTGACTTTATGAGGGATCCTGTAGAGGAGCATGTTCGGGGGTTGAGGGGTGAAAGTTTCTGGTCTTGCAGGTACTTCTAACCAAAGTCTTTGAAGAAGAATGGCTGCATGTGGGAGCTCCTCTTGTTAACAGCTGCTGGGCACATCAGCATTTTCCAACATCAGCATTCTCCAACTTGCCAACCATCAGGACCTTCGGGAAGTCATGGATTTCTTGCCATGTCCTCCTTCCTTTCCCTCTCTGTGTGGGTCCCACCCACAGACCATTGAGGGTGATCACTGCCCCCCGTAAAGTTGGCATCTCTCTCTGCAAAACAGCTCGTTTCCAGCCACATCAGAGCTGCTGTTTTCCAGCAGCACTTGAGGTTTCTTGGAAAATCATTGCAGACTGATCCTCTGGCCCCACAACCATCAGTCCTCATCTGCCTGTTGCTGTCTCTGCAGCAGAAAGGCTGGGGGCTGTCTCACCAAAGGTTTGTGAGAAAATAAAGAGGAATGTCTGTCTGCGGAAGGAAGAATTGCATGGGAGATGCTGTAAGACAGCAACAGCTCCAGCAGCATTTCTCTGGGTAGTGAGGCCTGGCCATGCCGAATTAAAGATGTTTTGCAGGTGTCCTGGGATCCTTTTGAATCGGTTTATTCACTAAAGACAGTAGGTCTCATATCCAGATTGAGGTGTGCTGTTTGAGGGCTATGGATTTTCATGATTCCCCTTTGCTGCTTCAGCAGTTGTTTAACAGCAAAGGACTCATTGGAAGCATCACGGATACCAGAAGTGCATGAAATACAGGATTTGCATGGAGAAAGACTCTTTCCAGGGGCTTCTGTGTTGTTCTAACAGAGAGAGGCCTGACAGCATCCCAGGCATGCCTGCAGTTCTATAACCAGCTTGTTTTCATTGTACCTGAAGGTTTCACACAGGCAGGGAGGGAAAAATGCACCATTAGCATGTGTAACTTTGCATGTTGGAGACCAAGGTTGGATGTCCCTGCAGTGGATTTGCTGCTCAAGAGTGGAAGTTGGAATGGGCCTGCACACACTCACATTTATCCTCTTTGTTATGTTTAAAACACTAAAAGTCTTTTTTAATTTTTTTTTTTTTTTTTTTTTTTAATAGCTGGCAGAGTGTTTCCCTTGCTTTGAACTGTGGTTGGATTCTTGCAGTGTGCTCTAACCAGACCTCAGGCAGCTCTCTGGCCAGCTCATTAACAACCCATTTCTTTCCCCCACTGCTATCTTCTCCTTTTATAGAAGCAGAACCCGAGGTCGACAACCTGCTGGTGTCAGATGCCACTCCAGATGGATTCCGCCTCTCCTGGACTGCAGATGATGGGGTTTTCAACAGTTTTGTTCTAAAAATCAGGGATACCAAAAGGAAATCTGACCCGCTGGAGCTGATAATCCCAGGCCATGAGCGCACCCAGGACATAACAGGGCTCAAGGAGGGTACTGAGTATGAGATTGAGCTCTATGGACTTAGCAGTGGACAACGTTCCCAACCTGTAAATGCAGTAGCAACCACAGGTATTGTCTTTGCAGTGGGAAAAGTGTAACTCATTCATTCATTCATTCATTCATTCATTCATTCATTCATTCATTCATTCATTCATTCATTCATTCATTCATTCATTCCTGTTCCTTTCAGCATCTCTCATTCTCACAGCCAGCTCGCGCTGTTCCTGAGGTGTTCAAACTGTCTTCTGCATGTCCCTTATCCAAGTCACTGGTTCGATGTGCTTGTTTATAATCAGTCTTGGATTTTGTGGCTTTGTCACTGTCTATTTAATATGGTTTAATTGAATTACTTTCATGATGTGGAATTAGGCAGCAGGGTCTGGCAATTAAAGCACTGTCTTTGAGGGCCAAGAAATATTGTCTCTGCATCAGCCTTTTCCAGTGATTTCCGGGGACTAATTACATCTCAGCACTGCACAACAATTTACCTCCATAGAAATGTATTACGACAAAATGAATTTACCAGAGCCATTGAGAAGTGTATTTATGGCTTGATCAGCAAAGGCCTAAGCACCATTAACTTAGACTGATCTTAGCAGGAGCAGCATGTGCTCAATAATTCAAATTGACTTGAGTTTCTTGCAATATCAAAGCTTCCTAATGGAACCAAAATCACGGTTTCATTTTGAAACATATTTAAACCTCAAGCAAATGAAGCAAATTCAGTATTTTTAAAAAGTCTGAGCTTGATGATATGAAAAAGTAGTTATTTCAAATCAGCTTCATTCGAGGAGGAGTGGAACAGGAAGGGGACAAGTGAGTCTCTGAGGGGAGACCTCACCAGGCTCTGCAGCTTCCTTGGGGGGTTCAGCTCTGCTCTCTGCTCTGTGTGACAGTGACAGGGCACAGGGAATGGCTGGAGCTGGGCCAGGACAGGGTCAGGTTGGATCTCAGGCAAAGGTCCTTCCCCCAGAGGGTGGTGGGCACTGCCCAGGCTGCCCAGGGCAGTGGGCACGGCCCCAAGGCTGCCAGAGCTCCAGGAGGGTTTGGATGATCCTCTGGGGCACAGGGTGGGATTGTTGGGGTGTCTGTGCAGGGTCAGGAGCTGGACTGGATGGTTGTTGTGGGTCCCTCCAGCTGAGGACATGATTCCAAGTTCAGTGTGTGAGGAAACCAACAGAAACGCCTGAAAGGGGAGGCTGCTCAGATGTAGCAGAGAACTCCAGGCAGCACCAGGGAAAGGGCAGCAACAGCCCAGGAATGAACAGCCTTTCCTGAAACAGCCTCCTGCTCCACCCTGCTCTCTGCAGGGCCACTCGTTAGCACAGAGAGGCACATTTCTGACCAGCCTCCCTGACTTCCATCACACCCCTTGGATAAGCAGCCGGGGCACACATACAGACATTTCCATGATGAAGAACATGCATCCATCTCAAACATCTGCTCTCCAGGCTCCTGCAGCTCCACTCCTAATGGAGAGGGGTGTTTAAAGTCCACTGCACTTGTTAGCACCATGTCCCCATTCTCACTGACTTCCAGGATATTTATGGTAAACCACCAGGAGCTTTCATTTTCCTCATGACTACGTTCTTATTCAGTTCTTTCGGGGAGATTTATGTCACCTCCTGAAGGCAATAGCCCAAAAGATGTTTGTCAGCTGGATTTAGCCCATGGATAATTGACAATAGAGCTGGAGCCACAAAAATCCAGCTACATAATTTGTACTGCAGGTTACACCACATTTGGGTGGTTAGGCTGCCAAGGCATCCAACTAATTTCTTTTTTAGGAGTTGATTATTGCACAAACATATGTATATTTATAGCATTTCCAGTGTGGTTGCAAAGAAATATTTTTATCCCTGAAAGGGAAATTCAGTCAGGCTTATATTCAGCCATACTTCATTCTGGCCTTTGTACAAGTGAGCAAGGAATAAATCAGCTAGAAAATCTTTAGCTTTAGTAGGGGAGATAGTAAAACAACATTTTTCCATATCTCTTGTGTTTGTCCTGCAGCTGATAAGCTGCCTGGAGGCTGAGATGATTTCCCTTCCTCCTATCACACCAGGAATGTGATGGGAAACCACTGGGCATGGGAGTTGACAATAAATATCTTCTCATGCCCATCACAAGGAGTTTTTCCTCCATGATTGACTCAGATCTATGGTTGAGCAGCAATAGTTTTCCCCGAGAACTGTTGACTGAATCCTCTTTGGGGTGGGGATGGTACCCACTCTGCAAGAGTCTGGCATTTTACCCTCCTCAATTCTGCTGTAGGAAACCTTCAGGGTAAAACCACTGTAGTGCAAGGCACCATCACAGAGACCTGCAGGGTCTGATCAGGCTGGCACAAGGGAGTTTGTCCACTGCTGGTCTCAGAGGGACAGTTGGTGTCTTCCAGGAGTTCATCTGTAAAATGTCGATTACAGTGTAATTCAGCCCCACCATGAGACCACAGCTATGGACCACTTATTGCCCTCTGAGGGTCTCCTGCTGCTACTTTCCTCTTCTTCTAATGATGTTTTGCCACATTGTGACAGCATTTTTCATCTGAGATGATCCCAAAACACTACACATGCTCTTTATGCCTGATAAATGCAACCTGCTGCTTCCTGCTGCTCAGGAGAAGAAAGCCAGGGAATATACTTCTCTGGTTTGTTGGGAATTAAAGAACAATTAGCAAAATTCATTCCTAATGAATAGCAGCCACTCTGGTATTGTGGGGGCTTCAGCAGCCTCATGTCTCTCATACAGCTCTTGGAGAAAGATGCTGGAGGATGAAGGTAATTAATTCCCTGTACCTGCCCAACAGAGGAGCTGAGGTTCCTTAGGAACGGCAGGTCAGAGGCACACTGGCCATCTTCTGTGCCTGCTTAATTTTGGCTTTCAGGTAGCTCAAGAAGATGATTTCCTTTGCTCCTTTTTAATTACCCTGTGCTCAAAGGTGCAAATCTCTTACATCTCTGGGGCTCATTCCAGGACTGATGCTCTGATGGTCCATTATAGCTCTTTTTGGCAGGTTGTCTCCCAGGAAAGATGCTGCTGTTGGGGTACCTGGGCATGTGGAAAACTCACATAGTCAAAGCTCTTCTCACCACTCTTTGCTGTGCAGTTCGCCTGGTACAGAAAACAAGCCCTTGGAGATGTGCCAGCAGAGTCCAAGTGGGATGGATTGGTTGCTTGATTTTCTGGAAAGGCTGGGATTCCCCATGTGTGTGAAAATCAAGTGCTGGTCCATCTCTTTGGTCTCCAAAGATCACTTTTCTTCAGCCATTCAGAGCACCTCTAATGTGAAGCAAAATGTGATTTTCACTTCCCTCTCCTTCCCGGTTTTCCTTTGTGCTCTTCAGTTTCCTTCAGACCGTCCCCAAATCAACAGCAACTTTGTGTGCCACAGAGCCTTTCTAAGCCCACCTTACTTAGTTATCTTTGCTTCTTTTCTTTCCTTGGCTTTTCCACACGAGCAAACCCCACAAACCCAACATGTCTGTTGAGCTCCAGAGAAATAATTTACATTTCTCTGGAGAGCTCAGTTGTTTTTCTTTCCTTGCCTTTCAGTTGATTTAGTGCAAGGCTGCTGGAGCTTTGGGGACACATGGAACAAACAGCCCTCTGACTTCTTTCCCGCAGACACGTTCTTTCCAAGCTATTTCAAGAACAGTCCCTTTTTTTTTCCTCCTCTTGCCCCCCTTCCCCTGCCCTCAGCCTGTCTCCACTCCTCTTGCTGTGGTTGATGTTTGGTATCTCTCCTCTTTGGGCTAATGGCCTGCTCTGTGTGTGTGCTATTTATTTCTTTAACACATCAGGGTTGTTTTGGTTACAGCCAAAAAAAGCTGGAAAGTTTGGAAATGAGATGCTCAATGTCAACCTTGGAGTGACAGGTCTCTCTACCATGTCCTTCCAGAAACTTTTTCCATGCTTGTTTTGCAGGGATTTCATTAAGCCTCAAACTGGAATATTTCAGATACAAGTTGGGTTCATCTTAACTTTGGGCAATTTTGGCAAAATTTGGGCTTTTTTTTTGCCCTTCCTGACCTGATTTGTACGGACAAATGCAGCGCTCAGGTTTAGGCAGGGAAAGGCTGCAGGAGAAAGAGCTGCAGTGGAGCCACCAGTGCCTTCCTCAGGATGGTCACACCTGGATGTCCTCAGGATGGACATGTTTGAATGTACCCAACAAAAATCATGGGCTCAGGGACAGAATCCAAGAAGAAGCTCCTGCTGCTTCTAGTTTGAGGTCAACAGACGTTCCAGGCAGTCGGTGCTGGAGAGGAACCTTGATGGACTCCCACACCTGAGTCCAGGTGGCCTTTAAGCATCCTGTGGTAGAAACCTTATGCTCACAAAGAGAGATCTATCCACTGCTAAAGGCTGGTGGTGTTGTGTGTCAGAGAGGGCTCTGGGACTCAGTGGAAGGTCTAAAAGTCATCCACATGAAACCGAGGTAGAAATACAAAATGCAGTATTTCCTGGGTAATGAAATGGCATTTCTACGTGTGTTCCTGCATGCTTTTCTGTAACACTGAAGTCTCTGGTAATTCTGTGTGGGTACATGTTGTATTTTTAAGCAATGGTCCTGGAAAAGAAAAATTTAGATCAATGGTAATAGAACCATTGAGAGTTTGGTGCTCCCTGCATGAGTGTTGTTTAGGTCAGAGTTTTGAGAACATCAGCTCTTGGGGTAGAGTGATAAGAAAAATCAGTGTTCCAGCACTAAGGACTGATAAACAAATTGTTTACCTTCTCTTTCTCCATGGTGTGTTCTCTGCTGACAGTTGTTGGATCTCCCAAGGGAATTTCTTTCTCTGACATCACGGAAAACGCTGCCACAGTGAGCTGGACACCCCCCCGCGCCCGCGTGGAGAACTTCAGGATCTCCTACGTCCCTGTCACGGGAGGTGAGTCCCTGCCAGGAGGGACAGGGGGACAAGAGGGAGGGCAGGAAGGGTGTGCTCTGTGACATCCCTCTCTCTGTGCAGCTCCCACACGAGCTGACCTGATCACACCAGGAAGGTGAGTGTGTGGCCAACCTGTGTCTTAACAATGTCCCCATCCCCAGGGGCAGGACTAGTAAGGGAGCTCAGAGGGAGATGCTGGAATGGTTGTACTCCTGAAGTCTCTCTCTGAGCCTTCTCCTGTTCCCAAAGTGTCTCATTATTTGGTAGGCACTTTATAAGCTAAACATATTGGAAAAGATGGCCCTTGGAAATAATAATCGTAATCCGTTGTTATAATAGTTTTCCAGTGCGGTGATTTCACTTAGTGCTCCTCAGGGTTGTCTCATTCCAGCCATTATAGCTCTGGTTTAGTGTTCAACTTAAAAACCTCCTGTACTTAAACAGATTTTAGCATAATTTGGGGACATCTTTGAAGGGAAACAGCTAAAGAAAAAACACTAAAGATGTCAGGACCAAAAAAGTCAGGCTGGTGACAAATAATGGTTTAGGCCACTGGACAATACAGGCTGTAAGCACACATGTAACTTTAAATATTTACTGGTCCCATAGAAGAAGAGGAATCCACAGACATAAAGTTAGGCACTTGCGTAAATGTTTCCCTGGGATAAACCCAGAATGTGAAGCAAATATATGTCCTGAGTTCTCTGCCACACATGCAGCACCTCTTAAAATAATATGTGCTTTGTCTTTATTTGAAATGAAGTGGGTGAAGGACAAACTTCCATCCCTTATCAGATCCAAAGTTCAAGTCCTGTCCTTGAAGGTGTTTGAACCCCCATGCAGAGGGTGCTGTGTTTTCACCTTCCATCTCGTTTGTGAAATTTTTATGAGCAGAAATCCTGGTTTGGTCTGGAAGGGATTTTAAAGCCCATCTCATTCAGCCCCCTGCCGTGGGCAGGGACACCTTCCCCTAGAGAAGTTAATGTTTTCTCAGTGAATACAAACCAATGTCTTAGGTTTGGGTGTCACGGCATCGTTTTCCTTGAGGCTGCCCTTTGACATCAGTGATTGGAACTAACTGGGAAAAGTCACCTCCTCCTGTACAAGGTCATAATGTCTTTAACTTGAAACACAACCTGCCAGCATTTATTGGGTTGTTGTGTCACTAATCCCTCGGCATTTGGGCTCTTCCCAGGTACTCCAAGTATTATCACAGTCGATGGAAGCAAGACAAGGACCAAGCTGGTAAAGTTAGTCCCAGGCGTAGACTACAATGTCAGCATCATCTCTGTGAAAGGCTTTGAGGAAAGTGAACCCATCTCTGGCATTCTGAAAACAGGTAATGGAGAAAGAGGAAACAGCAGGTTTTCAAAGGTGTCACCTGCAGACCCACTGAGATCCCAGTTTTGTTATCCACACAAACTGTACGAAGATTTTTGCCCACTCCTCTTTGTGTCTTTGCTTTTTCGATGAGTGTAGAACTCGTAAGTTGGATCAGGCTCCAACCCCTTAGTGCTAAACCAACTTGTGAGACACAGTCAATTCACGTATTTACAGTCCTGATTCATCAGAAAAAGAACTCAGAAGTTTAATTAATGCCATTTTTGAGATGAGGGAGCAAAGGTCCAGCTCAGCTGAGTGGTTCAGACCACTTTCTCTTCTGGAGTCCAACTCCACATCTCCCAGGTTTCAGACTGTTCTAGGCATAAAAACATATTCTCTCCTGTTTTTTCTTCAATGAAGATTTAAACATCCCTGCAGGAAAGGAGGGTCCTGCTGACCCCTCCCTGCACCCTTCATTCTTTCTTTTTTGGGGGATAAGTGACATCCAGAGAACTGAGGCAGGGAGCAGGATTATGAGTATTGGATAAACCAGGACATTTATAGCCCATTCCAGGAGTACTGGAGGCAGAGATCCATCCTCATTCAGGGAGAGCATGTGACAAATAGAGTCCTCCAAGGCAGCAAGGCAGGACATGGGAAGGGTTTGGGTGGTTGGCTGGCTGTGGGATTGATTTATTTCAAACTTGCAGGGCAAGCTGCTGGAAGGTCACAGTGGCTGTCAGTTGCTGTCACTTTGGTTAATTTTCCCAGCTCCAGCTTCTGAGTTTGCTCCAAAAACAACCCAGATTTGAGGGTGTTGAGAGAAATATGTCAGCTCTGACAGAGATGGATGGCACTGAGACTGATCTGAGAACGTGGCTGGTTCTGTCTGTTCCCAATGTTTTGTCTCTCCAAGCACTGACCTCCCTTTCCAGTGGAGGATTTTGGCGTCTCTTTCTAGGCACTGACGTCTTTCCTGCAGAGCTCCACAATTCCAAAGGGGACCATAAAAGCCGCACCGAGGCATTTTCTACCATCTGTTTAGCACAGGGCATTGCACAGACTCCAGAATGTTTGTCGAATTCCTCCAATGTGTTTTTCTTCCAGCTCTGGACAGCCCCTCAGGCCTGGTGGTGGTGAACATCACCGACTCTGAGGCTCTGGCAACCTGGCAGCCAGCAATTGCTGCTGTGGATAATTACGTAGTGTCCTACAGTTCTGGGCAAGGTGAGAAGGGTTGGGGATGGTTGGGGAGATGGAGGGTTACAGCTCTCAAGGGATGCTCAGGAAGAAACACAGAATATCCTAAGCTGGAAGCACCCACAAGGGTCATCAAGTCCAACTCCTGGCCCTGCACAGACACCCCAACAATCCCACCCCGTCCCTCAGAGCATTGTCCAAACCCTCCTGGAGCTCTGGCAGCCTTGGGGCCGTGCCCATAGCAGGGCGCTGTCGTTTGGAGGAATTGCCTTGCTGGAAATGTTTTAAAACCCCTGATTTTAGTTAAACACCCTCTAATTCAGCCGTGAACAGGGGCGGGTGAGATTCCTGGAAAGCAGAGGCGGTGTTATAATGGCTGTGAACACTAGAGAGTGCTCACACTTCTAGGTAAAGGGCTCTGGTGTTAATTCCGAGTCAGTGCAGGCGTCAGTGCAGGGTCGGGCTCTGCGCTTGTACTGCTCTGCACTTGCACCTGGGGAGTAAAAAGGTAGATCAATGAGTGGAGAGTGAAGTTGAGCAAGGCATGACATGTCTGAGTGGTGCTGGAGTCTCTTCTCCTTTTCGCCCCTTCATCTCTTCTCCTTTTCACCTCTTCATCTCTTCTCCTTTTCACCTCTTCATCTCTCCTGCATTTTCACCTCTTCATCTCTCCTGCATTTTCACCTCTTCATCTCTCCTGCATTTTCACCTCTTCATCTCTTCTCCTTTTCACCTCTTCATCTCTCCTTCATTTTCCCCTCTTCATCTCTTCTCCTTTTCTCCTCTTTATCTCTCCTGCGTTTTCTCCTTAGAGCCAGAGGTCACCCAGATGGTCTCAGGGAACACTGTGGAGTATGACCTGAAGGGCCTCCAACCTGCCACTGAGTACAGGCTGAGCGTCCATGCGCTGAAGGACACGCAGAGGAGCGAGACCCTCTCCACCCACTTCACGACAGGTGCTGTGTCCCACCCCAGGGCTGGCAGAGCTGCCGACCCTCCTGTCCCACCTACCTCTGGTTCCGTACAGCATGTTGGGGGTTTTTTTGCTGGAAACCTGAGTATTGGGAGTGTTTGCATCAGATTGGCCCTGGTGGAAACCTCAAGGGGGTTTCCCGCTTCCAATTCTACGGATTCTCACACGAAGCAGGAGCTCTTCTTTGGAGGCTGCTGTTGGGGTACAATGCTGAAGGTGCCCAGTTGTTTCCATGTTTATGGCTTTCCATAAGCACCAATTAAATCATGGACATTTCTCATCTTCCTGAGTGTACTTGGCTTGTCCCAGGTCATTAACTCAAGTGCCACGAGCGGAGCCACACCAGTGCAACGCTCTAATCACAGTGGAGAAGGGAAGGTGAAGCCAAATCAAGTGGGAAAAGTTTTCCTATTCAAAAAAGGCAGCATTGGAACCAAAGTTTTATTTTATTTTATTTTATTTTATTTTATTTACCTAGANATGTACCTTGCACTTCACTCAGTTTTATTTTATTTTATTTTATTTTATTTTATTTTATTTTATTTTATTTTATTTTATTTTATTTTATTTTTTATTTTATTTTTATATTAATATATGTAATATTTTATATTATATTTAATGGTATTTAAGGTTTATATATACAAATATGTATGTCATGTAATATATTTGTATATAATAGATAATATATTTGTATTATACATTATACAAATATCTATTTTATATTTTACATAGATAAATATGTATATATTTCTATAAAATAATATGTATTTCTTAATATAAAGTATCAGTCTGTCCTCCTGTGTGAAATAATGACATGCACAACTTCATTTCAAAAGACAATTCAATGCAACTGCTTATAAACTAAAAGGCCTGGGACAAGCCAACATTTTAACTTAGATCAAGTAAATACCTTTATCTTCACACTCCCAATGGGGAAATTACTTTTTCATCCCAAAATTTAGCTCAGAAATGGGTTTTATTTTCAAATTTCTGGGGAGACAAAGTTTGCTTCCCTGGCCTGTTTTAATAAGCTGCCCATGAGCACATTTAACTCCTTGTAGAGGTGACTGTGATTGCTCCCGTGTCCCCCGCAGGACTGGATGCCCCAAGAGATTTAAGTGCCACCGAGGTGCAGTCAGAAACCGCTGTGATCTCCTGGAGGCCACCCCGGGCTCCGGTCACTGAGTATCTCCTGACCTACGAGTCCATCGATGGCAGAGTGAAGGTACAGCCCTGGGAGCAAAGCGAGGGGGTTGTGCCTCAAAAGGGGCCAGCAGAGATGCTCTGAGGTGTCCATCGATGGGACATCACACCAGGCCTTAAATTAAACATGGCAAAATGCTAATTACCTCTTTCAGTGCCATGCTGGGCACAAATGCGTTTAAAACTCGCTTAAGTAGTTTCCTGCATTATTGCCATTGCAGCCTGAATTTTGACCTTCACCTCTCCACAATACAGAGGAAAGCACACACAGCTGATTTCCCTCATTCCAAACCTGCATCATAAACCCACACACCCCAAAGGATGGGATTCCCCTCTCTAAACTCAGGAGGATCCATCCCTGTGCAATGGGGTGACTAAGGCAGGATGAACCACCTCTGAAAGTGCATCTTGTTCTCCAATAGTTCTGTCCTGTTCCTGCATAACTAATTTTAATATATTAATTTTAACTATTTATATTAAATTATTATATTTATATTATATTATTTAACATATTTATTTAATAATTAATTTAAGCA
>VWZG01011753.1:230831-301675 GCA_013396735.1 Grallaria varia | reverse complement strand
TGTGTGTGGGGGGGTGTGTGCGTGTGCGTGTGTGTCTGTGTGCATGTGTGTGTGTGGCCCTGTGTGTGTGTTTGTGTCTGAGGGTGTGTCTGCGGGTGTATCTGCGGGTGTGTCTGGGTGTGTGTGTGTGTGTGTGTGTGTGTGTGTTCACATCTGTGCAAGTGCCCTCCAGCTGTGCCATCCTGCCACCAGGGCAAGGGAAGACTCCAGACAGGAAACCCCCCTGGTGGAATCCCACGTGCTGGAGGCTGCAATAACTCACTTTGGGTGGCCCAGCCCTGGTCAGTCTGCAAAGTGCAGCCCCTTTAGCTTGTTTTCTTTCCTGTCTGCCTTGCGTGACCTGCTGGGGGTTTGGAGAGGCCCTTGGGCTGTGGCTCCTCCCACCAGTTTTTGGGGCTGGCTTAATGTCCTGCACCCCACCAACCTTCTGCCTTCTGGGGTTAAGTGATGCCCTGAGTGCAGGGGGTGCACCCTGTGAGCTGCCAAATAGTTTCATCCATCGGTGGGTCGGCTGGACTTCAACAGGTGGGATGGATGGATGGATGGATGGAGGGAGGGAGGGAGGGATGGATGGATGGATGGATGGATGGATGGATGGATGGATGGATGGATGGATGGATGGATGGATGGATGGATGGATGGATGGATGGATGGATGATAGCTGTGTATACCTACAGACAGGTAAAAACCATACATGTTTACAGAATTATACAATCATAGAAGACCCTGAGCTGGAAGGGACACATCAGGGTTATCCACTCCAACTTCTGGCCCTGCACAGATGCCCCAACAATCCCACCCCGTCCCTGAGAGCATTGTCCAAATGCTTTTTGAGCTCAGACAGGCTTGGGGCCGTGACCAGCATCCATCTCTAACACAGTGCGTTCATTGTGCACTGTATGTGTGGGTACAAACCCACAGACATACACACGTATATATAAATATAACCATTTCAAGGCTGGGAGCATCGCTGGTGCACAGAGCCCGGAGTTCTGCCAGCTCAGCACAAATGTCAGCGTTTCTTACAGCTTAGAAAGCAAGAGGAAACCACCGAGGTTTCAGGTGGCAGCAGGGACTGGGATCTCACAGGGACAGCCTGGGGCTGCTCCATCCTCAGCCCCACGCTGCAGACAGACATCACCAGCACTCCCAAATATTTTATGGACACTTCCTTCCTTTCCTCAGCCAGTGTGTGATAAAAGCACGATTATCTTTCTAGTCATGGTGTGTTTGTGAGTAGGAGTCCTCTGATTTCTGTGGTGACCAGTTCATCCACTGATGTGCTTCAAAATACATTAAAGAAAGGAGAAAGAAAAGGAAAGAGAGCCACAGAGGTGTCTGTGCCCTGGGAGGGATTCATCTCAGCTCAGAGCTTGCTTTGAGTGCCTCGGGCCCGAGCAGATGGTGAACATAATCAAATAAAGGAACATTAATTGTGCACTTCCAGCTTTAACACTCCTAGCTGGAAAGTTTTGCATCCCCCACAGAAGAATTTTAACAATCTGTGCCCTTAGAGCTTTTTTCCTTGCTACAGTCTGGTAATTCTCAACAACCTTCCCATCTCAACGGAGCCATGATTTGGGAGGCTTTGTGACACCCTGTTTGCTGGAGAGTCTGTTTTCTTCGACTTTCTTGAACACTGAATAAACACCACCTGATCAGGTTCCCCGCGTGGGTACCCAGGGGATGTCACAGCACAGCAAAAACGGAGCCACACGGCACCTCTGAGACAAGAGATCAACTTTTCCTTTAAATGGGAGGCAGGAAAAATGACAATTATCCCTCGGCTCCATCACAAAGGCAACAAAACCAGGCAGCTGCCCCTGCTGGGCTGTTTGGAACTAGAACACAGCACGAGGCAAATCTTGGGCACACTGGGCTATCTGGACAGCAAGTGCCCAAATGAGATGTGGGTAACTTGTGTGTACACCTTGTTGGACCACGGACCTGGAGAAGAAAGAGCAGGAAGTACACACATGGCCGGCAAGGGGCTTTTATTCCAACTGCAAAGCAAAAAAACTTGTGAGGAGAGTATAATGTTTCTGTAGCAAAAAAGTTCTGAGCTTTGTATTTGTTACTGGCCAAAGAAACAGCAGCTGCTTTGGTTTTCGTTCTAAGGTGTCGTGATGGGCTGCAAACCCAGCTCATTGGGAGGGCTTTGCTCCCTCTCAGGTGGTCAGATTTGCAAAGGGCTGAAGGTGCAGCCGATTTTTTGGGGGCTGTTCTGCATTTCTGCAGCAGAGACCACCTTGCTAAGTGGCCACCTGGGGATATAAAAACCCTCACTGGGAATCTTCTTTCATGTTAGATCACAGAATCACCGAATCACAGACTGGGTCAGGTAGGAAGGGACCACAGTGGGTCATCTGGTGGCACCTCCCTGCTCCAGCAGGGCCATTCCAGAGCACATGGCATGGGATTGTCTCCAGAGGGTTCTGGAATATCCCCAGCAAGGACACACACAGACACAGACACACACACACACCCCACCTCTGGTCTCTGTTCAGTTCTTCCTCATGTTCAGGGGAACTTTCTGGGCATCAGTTCCTGCCCGTTCCTCTTGTCCCATCGCTGGGCCCTCCAAGCAGAGCCTGGTCCATCCTCTGCCCCTTCCCTGCACACAGGGGTGAGGTGCCCCTTCCCTGCTGGACAGTGGTGAGGTCCCCCCTCAGACACCTCCTGAGGTGAGTGTTTGTGCACACAAGGATAAGGAATCAGATCAAGAGTGTGCAAACTGTGATTATATGACAATAATATTTGTTGTTCCTTCTAGAAAGTCTTTTCCATCTCAGACAAGGTGTTTTATAATGATAGTTTTAAAATCTTTTATTGATGACCTGCATATGTGCATATGTGTGGGCATATATATACATATATATATATATATATACACACACATATATTTGAGAGAGACTATTTCCAAGAGCATGTAGTGACAGGACAAGGGGGAATGGCTTCACACTGAAACAGGGGAAATTTAGGTTAGATATTAAGAAGGAATTCTTCCCTGTGAGGGTGGGCAGCCCCTGGCACAGGGTGCCCAGAGAAGCTGTGGCTGCCCCTGGATCCCTGGAAGTGTCCAAGGCCAGGTTGGATGGGGCTTGGAGCAACCTGGGCTGGTGGAAGGTGTCCCTGCCCATGGCAGGGGGTGGAATGAGATGATCTTTAAGGTCCCTTCCAACCCAAACCAGTCTGTGAGTCTGTGACTTATCTGTGACCACATCAGTCTTTGGAACAGCCCTGGTTTAATTCAGATCTGTCAGGAGATGACCTTTAAGGTCCCTTCCAACTCAGACCATTCTGGGATTCCAAGTAACTCACAGAAAGGTGTTCTCCATCTCCTCTAAACAGCATGGCAAGAAACGCCCTGTCAGCACAGTGGCGCGTGCCGCATTGACAGCGGTGCATGGAGAGGAGGGTGTTGTGTGGAGGGCAAACATTTCACAGAAGGCTTTGCTTCTTACGATTGTTACTTGCCCTGCAGCACTTCCTAGAAGTTCCCATCGAGAAGATGCATCTTTTCTGCAGGATGGCTGTGCGAGCACCTCATACCCAGCCTGGTATCCAGCCCATTGCCCTCTTCTCAGAACAGCACCTCCCCAAAACGTGGGCAGCGGATCCTCAGCGTGCCCTCCTGCAGAGGACCATGCCATCTGTGTTCAGGTGTTTTTCCACTGGCAAATCACCCAAATGCTGGGCCGGGGTGGCACTGCCACATTTCTGTGAAAAACAACCTCTCCTCCCTCAAAGGCGAGTGATGTCCGAGCCAAACACGTGGACAGGCCAGCCAAGGGCGTTTGCAGGGTCTGAGTGGAGGCACCTTTTGTGGGCATCACTGCTGACCACAGGAGAAACCACCAGAGGAGCTGGCAGGTCTGCAATGGGCAGAGTGAGAAAATAATAAAGGAAGGCAGGTTGTCAAAGAGGATTTTTAGCGCCCGCTACTCGTGTTAATCCTCTGACCTAGTTTCTGAAAGACCTATATAAGGAAGAATATTCTCCACTGAGCAAGCAGCTAATAAGCAGTGCCAGCATTTAAGGGTTTGGAGTGAATCAGTTCTGAGATTCAGTTATCTCTTCCTGGAAAAAATTAAAACACAGAAAACAAACACTCTTAAAATAAATAATAAAAAAAAAAATCCACTTGCCTGTCTCTTTCTAACGAAGCTTTTGCAGCTCAGCAGAGCTGTGACTTGGCACCATGACCCCAAAGGCACAGCTGGGTTTGTGGTTAAGCTGCCCAATGGACCTCACTGGAAAGAAAAAACTCCTCCCCTCAAATTGCCACAGATTATTTTTACTGAAATTATTACAAACACCCATTTGAAGTGCACAGATGTTCAAGCAGCCGTGAGGGCAGGCTGGGCACCAAACTCCTCAAGGTCCCTCGTGGGTTTGGAGCAAGTCTAAAGGGGGACAGGGAGTTGACAAGGGGGCAAGAGAAGCTCCCCTATGGAGACAGGCTGAGAAAGTTGGGGCTGTTCGGCCTGGGGAAGAGAAGAGACCTCAGAGCATCTTCCAGTGTCTGAAGGGGCTACAGGGGAGATGGAGAAGTACTGCTCATCAGGAACTGGAGTGACAGGACAAGGGGGAATGGCTTCACACTGAAACAGGGGAAATTTAGGTTAGATATAGGGAAGAAATCCTTCCCTGGGCAGGTGGGGAGACACTGGCAGAGGTTGGGCAGAGAATCTGTGGCTGCCCCATCCCTGGAAGTGTCCAAGGACAGGTTGGATGGGGCTTGGAGCAACCTGGGCCCATGGCAGGCAGTGAAAGAGGTGATCTTGAAGGTCCTTTTCAACCCAAATTCTGGGATTTTATGATTCTATTACTCTTTCCTTTTTTCTTGATTTGAAACCGTGACCAGCCCTAAGCCTACAATCCTGTGGGGGAGGCTCAAGTTGGGCAGAAAGGGCTCTCACTGCAGTTGGTGTGACCTCACCTGTGACTTTGGGAACCTTCATTTCCACTTGGGCAAGGGGAGCTGTTTCAAGGCTTCTTTCTTCAGCCAGTCTTTGCTGCAGGGCCTTCTCTTTGGCTTCCAGTGTGGCTGTAGGTACTCAGCACATCCTTATGATGTTTATTAGGTTGGACTTCAAAAAGCAGGAAACGTAGAACTGTTGTCCAAATCTGATTATTTTTGACCACTTTTCACATCTGGCAGCTCTTATTTCACCACTTACACTGTTCCAGCTGAGTGAACAGCAATAAATGGCTCTGGTGTTATTTATAGTTTACTAAGTGGGAGGCTACACACTTTGTCCTTGTAGGAGTCACAAGAATATTTTTCATGTCCTCATCCTTTCAAGAGATGTTTCGTATGTTGTAGTGTAAGAGACATCACAGTGTTTCAGAGCTTCTTACCCATCTAGCAAGAGGAATAGCACCTTCCCTGGTGAGAGCCCCAGTCCCTTTTGACAGACTGAGGTACAGAAACATCAGCTCGAAGCACCTGATCCTCAGGATGAGGATGTTTGGGAGGCCCTTGGGAGAAAGTGAAAACCCACTGCATGATGCTGTGGTTGGGGCAAGAGAGATGGTTTGGTTCATTAATCATCCAGTGTCGTTGGTCCTACACCTTCCCTGGTTTTTTCTTGCTTTCTTCTACATATGGAAGAAGCATTTCCTTGTGGGAGAAGCCTTTCCTTATCTCTTTTATTGAATAATTGAAAAACAGCAGAGGCAGATACAGATGTTCTCCACGTGGACAAGGGAAAGAGTGCAAACAAAGTGTTCCTAATTTTTCCTCTTCTTCCACTAATTTTTTTTCTTCTCACAGAGAACTCTGGAAAGCACTTCCAATTGGAACCTCTCAAACACAAAAGAGAGCAGCCCCTCAGTGGAACTCCATGTTCCTGGGCATTTCCAGTTTACCTGTGTCAAAACCCAAGCACAGAGACATGGAACACCCACTGAAATTCCCACAGAAAATCACTGCCAGGGCCAAAAACATCCTCCCCGTCCTCCCCATTGCTTCACACCCTCAGCTCTCTGCTCCTCAAGGCACAGGGATGGGGACGAGCTCAGCAGGCACACAGAGGCTGCCTGGCTCCTGCTGTAATAGTTTCCACTGAATGTCCTACTCAATGAAAGAGAAAGAAATTAAAAAAAAAAGAGCAACAAAAAAGTGCTTCTAAAGGGGCTGTTTTTTATTTATTTCAAAAAATAAATTGTGAGCCCCAGGGGAACATTTGACACAACCATCTCCCTCCTCCTGTTCTTTCTGCATCATCTCGCACAGCACACTCTGCCTTGTGGGAGGATCTCTGAGAGGAATTTGCCACAGGTGCTTGTAAAATGAACCACATCGTTCTTGCAGCTTCAGACCCAGCCTCCTCCTCCTCAGCACATCCCAGTCCCTCATGGTTCTCACTGCACCTCCCAGGACCTCGGGGTGGGTTTGCTCCAGGGGCCAGCAGATGAGCTGACCATGACCATGTTTTTGTCCCTGGGTAACCTTTCAGCACACAGCCCTGTTTATTGGGGCTCTAAAGCACTCAGGCACAAGTTGTGGGTTTCTGTGAAACTGCCAAACAACAAATGTCCCCAGATTCTCAGGAAACCATATAAAACCACACCAGAAATCTGTCAGCCTGAGGTGTGTTCTCACTGTGCCTGCACCTATAGGGAAGGGGGAACTAACACAGACCAAAACTAAAACTGACCCGGCACCAGCTGAAGTTAAATCAAATCTTTAAAGCTGCCTCAGCTCTTTTAGCAAGCAAATAGTGCTTCGTTTTGGTTTTTCTTGGTAATTTTGGAACGTTCTGCTCTTGGATAAACCTCTCAAGGCCAAGCGGAGCTGCTCAGTGTCTCCCAGCTGGGCTGTCCTCAGGAAGGGCTCCAGCCCTCCTGGTTCTTCATGCAGGGGATGGGGTGCAGGTGGGTGCAGGTCTGGTACCCACACTGGGACTGGGGGGAGCCCACAGGGTCCTGCAGCTGCCTGTGCTGCTCCCTCCCAGAAACCAGCAGGGACACCTTCCCCTTTCACTGTGCTCCTCTTTGATGGCTTTTGCTCCAAGCTGAGACACGGGCACACAGACTCACAGAATCCCAGAATGAGCTCAGCTGGAAGGGACCCACAAGGACCAGCCAGTCCAACCCTCAGCCCTGCACAGGGCCAGCCCCAAGAGTCACATCCTGTGCCCCAGAGGATCATCCAAACCCTCCTGGAGCTCTGGCAGCCTTGGGGCCGTGCCCACTGCCCTGGGCAGCCTGGGCAGTGCCCACCACCCTCTGGGGGAAGGACCTTTCCCTGAGATCCAACCAGACCCTGCCCTGACACAGCTCCAGCCATTCCCTGGGTGCTGTCTCTGGTCCCCCCAGAGCAGAGATCAGTGCCTGCCCCTCCTCTGCCCCTCCAGAGGAGGTTGGACCTGCTCAGAGGTGTCCCCTCAGTGTCCTCTTCTCCAGCTGAACACCCCAAGTGCCCTCAGTGTCCTCACACGCTGCCCCTCCAGGCCCTTCCCATCTCCATGTCCCTCTTTAGGATGCTCTCCAATGGCTCAATCTCTCCCTTCCATTGTGTCCCCCCAACCTGCCCCACTATTGCAGGTGAGGCCACCCCAGTGCAGAGCAGAGCGGGACAATCTCCTCCCTCACCTGATGCCCCCCAGGACAGGGATGTCCCTCCTGGCTCCAGGGCACTGCTGACTGGTGGCCAACTGGCCACCGACCAGGACCCCCAGGGCATTTTCTGGCCACACAACTCCTTTCTCTCATTGTCTCCTGGGTTTCTGGAGCAGCTGCTGGGGCTGCTCCTGGGGGTCCCAGCCCTTCAGGTCTGCCTGCCCTGCGGGCTTTGTGTAAAGAGCACGTTTTGCTTTTGATTTTCCTTCTTTTCCCCATTGTCTGAGGCTTCAGGCAGCAGCTCCCCTGTCCAGATGGGCTTTGTTTGCCCAGACATTTCAGTGTCCCAGGGATGGAGCTCCCTGATGGCAGCCGAGTTGGTGGAGGCAGACAACTCCTGCCAGGGCATGAATCACATCCACCTGAAGGAAATCCCTAAAATAAGCTGGACAACCCCCTTTGGAAAAGTTCTGTTTCTCTCTCTTAATGACAAAGTAAAGAGGCCTTATGAAATATTGAAGTGTGAAGGCAGTGAGCCAGAGCTGGATCCAGGTTGTTGGCTAACAATTAGGGGGAACTCAGGAAAACAAAGCCTTCAAAACATTTAAAATACATGAAAAGAACTTTTGCTTTATAGATTACATCAGTGTGTAACTGGACTCAATAGGAATTAGCTAACTTAAGGGAATGCCCACTGTATTTTTCCTGTTGCTCATCCTCTCTCCCAAAGCATCTAGTACTTGATTATGGTCCTTGCTGACGGTGCATTGGTTGGATGGGTATTTGGGCTGACCCAGTAGAGTGTTCTGGTTCATTGCAAGGACCAAAGACAGTGGATGGTGACCTTGTAAATGTTCAAGGCCAGGCTTGATGGAGCACTGAGCAATCTGGTTTAGTGGAAGGTGCCCATGGCAGGGGGTTGGAAGGAGATCTTTAAGGTTCTTCCACCTCAAACCATTCTATGATTCTCTTTGATGTTTCATTAAGTGGTTCTTGACAATCTGCATCTCAGATGAATTTATTGTAGGTATGGAGCACACTTTTCTGTGCTGCTGCTGCTGCTCCTGGAATAAAAATAAAGTTATACCTCTATATTTACCCAGCTAATATTGAAAGGGTTGTTGATCTCCTGTTGAGTCCTGTTTGAATTCACAGACTTCTCTAATTGATATTTAGCCTGTAAAATTGTGTCCCAGGGAGAGAATTTTTACCTGCAGTTTTCATTCAGTCCGTGGTATTCTGATTTGTGCATGTTATTTAATGGTAATGACTTCTTGAGGATGGGGGAAGATTGCCCAAAACTGTGGTCTGAATTACTCAGAGAGGGAGATCATATCTGTAGTTGTTATGGTGTACTTTGGTAACTTAATCAGCCAGTTAATGGATGAGGAACAACGTCCCCATCATGTGTCTCAGGTTTTTGCAAACACAAAACCTATCAAAAGTGTAAAACCAATTAATCTGGCATCTAAACCACTGTTTAATCTTGTCTAATTCTGGTATTTCAGCACTTCCAAAAGTTTTCAGCACTTGCAGTTTCACCTCAACCATTCAGCAAAATCCAACTTAGATGCATGAACAGGCTTGGTCAACCTGAAAGTGCCTTTTCCAATGAATTGATGATTCACTGAACCACTTTCTCCCAGTTTTAGAGCCACAGCCTTTCATGGAAGCCCGCTCTTTGCTCAGAGATGGCTATCACAGCTGATTCCCCTGTGGGAGTGTTGAAAGCACAGGCTGTGGGCTGTGCAGCCGTCTAGGACTGTATCCTGTGGTAACCTGAGCACTTGTGGTACCTCCTCCCTCCTCCTCTACCTACATTAATCCAACTGATTTATTGCCATTCAATGGCTGCACCCACTGAACTATTCACCAGGGTTAAACTCACCAGACTCTGCACTCCCCTTATGACAGGGACGTGCTTTGATTTGCAGGTCCATTGTGTGCTCTGTCAGTTTGCTTTCCACCTGGCTGGTTTCCTTCCCTTTAAGCTGCACAGTCAGCTGTAGGGCAGGTTAAATACTTAGATTATGACATTATAAAAATAGAGACACAAAAGCCTCAAAGTCTGCCTCCAGAAAATTCGCTTTTGTGGGGGGGACCACTGTCCCAACTGCTGGTTTTAAGCAGAAAAATGGTACCCAAAATAATTTCTCAAGGAAATGCATCATAGTCACCACTGCCTGCTGCTCTGCTGGAGCACTCAGCACAGGAGCTGCCTGACTCTGCCTGTCTCCATGCCCTGGGACAGTGTCCTGCGAGGATGGGCACTGCCCCTGATGCCCAAATCCCACTGAGCCTGTCCAAGCTGTGCCCCCTGTGCATCCCTCCCTGCTGTGCTCCCTCTCCCCCAAGGCAGGAGGGTGAGCAGCACTGCTGGGCTGGGTCTTCCCCACTCGCCAAGCCCTGCACCACATCCGCTGCCTACACAGTGACTCACACGTTGTGCCGTCCAGTGCCAGTGTCTGCTCAGGTCACACAAGCTCTGCTGTGCCCACTGGGCTGCCTTCACCCCCAAACCACCTCATTCCACCTTTGCTGTGCCCACTGGGCTGCCCTTACCCCAAACCACCTCATTCCATCCCCACTGTTCCCACTACACTTCCCTTACCCCCCAAAACCTCATTCCCTCTTCCTCTTCAGTGCCCTGCTACATTTAAATACCCTGTCCAGTTCTGGACCATTTCCACGCAGTCTCTTTGTTCTTGGTTTACCTCCCAGGGAATGGCTGGAGTAGTGTCAGGGCAGGGTCAGGTGGGATCTCAGGAGAAGGTTCTTCCCCCAGAGGGTGGTGGGCACTGCCCAGGCTCCCCAGGGCAGTGGGCACGGCCCCAAGGCTGCCAGAGCTCCAGGAGGGGTTGGATGATCCTCTGGGGCACAGGGTGGGCCTCTTGGGGATGGTCCTGTGCAGGGCTGAGGGTTGGACTGGTTGATCCTGGTGGGTCCCTTCCAAAGCAGCACATGCCATGACTCTGTGATGGGACAGTGTTCCCCAGGGTGATGTAGTGCTGGCAGAAGCAGCAGCCCTGGCTTTAAAATCCTTCCCATTCCCTTGGTCTCTTAAATTTAATCTTTCAGCCACCTAATCCCTCACCTATTGCTCCAACTCCTTACTTGTCCACTCATTCCTATATCCCGCCTACCCTTTCCACCTGCTAGTCCCTGTCCCATCTTGTGCATCATCATCCAACCCTTCTTGCACTGAGAAATCCTTGCCTTCTTCAGGAAACAAAGCAAACTGATCAGTTTTCAAAGTGTTATGAAATTCATAAGACTGGCAGTAAGGGTATTCTTCCTGAATTCCTGAATAGAAGTGACGACAGAGTTTGCTATCACTGGAAAATCACCAGTCATGCAAATATTCCATCAGGAATTAGCTTCTGTATTTGGGTCATAATGTTGTAACTTACGAATAACTTCTACTCAGAAAAAAAAAAAAATCCTAGAAATGGATCACAATGAAAAAGTCCCTTTTCTCCACCACTAAAATGTAACAAAAGAAGATCAAAGGGCCGATTTTTTCCCACAGTTTCGAGCTGAATAAATAAATAATTACAAGTGAAGTGTTCCAAAACAAAACAACGTTTTCATAGAAAAATGAAATGATTCGATTCCCCAAGTGCTGAACTTGTGTCTTTCAAGCTTATTAAGATGTATAGTTATTTTTTTAATGTTCTGGAAAGTTTTATCAGAACAGTCATCTTTCCAAAATCCGGTTTTGCTGTTAATGAAACAACATTTTTAGAGGAGGGGAATCCACTGCTATATTTCATAGAATCGGAATCACACACTGGTTTGGGTTGGAAGCACCTTAAAGACCATCCTGTTCCACCCCCTGGCATGGGCAGGGACACCTTCCACCAGCCCAGGTTGCTCCAAGCCCTGTCCAACCTGGCCTTGGACACTTCCAGGGATGGGGCAGCCACAGCTTCTCTGGGCACCCTGAGAAGTTTCAGCTGGTTTCAGACCATTTTGGACTCAGACACAGGAGAGCAGAGCCCTGGACTGGGAACTGGCACAGACCTGCAGTAGGGCTGTCAATGTGTCGTGTCCTTCAGGCCAGCACTGCCCTGGTGGTTGAGGGGTCATTCTAAAGCCTGCACTGGCCAGACACACCCCTGGCACACCCCAAATACACCCTGGTACCCATAGGATTAAGGTTACCTGGGGGTTGGTGATCCAGCTGTTGCTTGCTGAGACTGTCCCCTGCGCCTGGAGCCCACCTGGCCATGCAGAACACCTGGGGTGGCTCAGAGTCCCAGCTCCAGAGGTTTTCCCTTTCCCTCTCCCCATATCCAGAGCCATTGCTGCAGGACCATTGAGGCACCAGCTCTGAAGGGCTCTGCTGCCCCACCTTGGGGATGCTCCAGCGAGGAGGGCCAGTCCATGCACTTCAAGGTGGAAGACAGAGCCTTGAAGACCAGACAACCATCGGGCTTCTGCTCCCTCTCAGCCTTTGCATCGCCAACTCAGCCTGCAGATTCCCCAGACTGACTTGCAAAGTGTTTGCACAGCAACCCAGACCACATGTTTCCACTGCTGGCTGTTACCACGACACCAGAGAGGCTTTGCCAAGGCCAAAACACTTTCCTAAGTGCTCTGCTAACCCTGTTGAGCTGCTTGTTGGTGCTTTTACATCTCACTGCTGGTTTTTAGACTTTCAGGTCTCTGCGTCTCTGCCTAAGGTGGCTTTTGGCAAGAAAAATGCTTGTAGGAATATAGATAATAGCACAAATCAGCAATAATGAGAGCCACAGAGCAGTGGTTCAGCTGTGCTGTCCCTCCATCCCTGTAGGTGAGGGACACACCTGTCTTTGGCTTGTTGTGAGCCCAAACCTGGCACTTCACAATCCCTGCCCTCCCCTGCTTCATATTGACTAATAACAACAGCACGTTCTCTGTGAGCTGTTTACCACCCACAGCCATCTACCCCAAAAAGCCCCAGAGGAAATAACATGAGGTAACATGTTTTTTCTATTTATAAACAGAACAAATACGATTCCCAGTCATAAAAGAGAGAGATGTTTATCTGCTATGGCAGAAATGTCGAGTCAACTTCTTGAAATTCCAAAGGTGAAGTTTCTTTTGCTCATGTCAAAGCTGCTTCATATTCTCTCACAACCTACTCCAGCACCTCCTCCACCTCCTCGTTATCTTCACCACTCTCCTTCCCTCATTCCTTGCCTTGCCCAGCTCAGGCTCAGCTGGGACAACAGGGACAATCCCCTGTCACAAGTGCTCATGGAGCTTTTCTTTGGCTCATAATCCTGTTTCTGCAAACTGTTGGAGTTCAGGGTAGAAACCTGTTGTCATGAAGTTAGAGGCAGGTCAAAGAAACGACATCGTCTTGTTCCAAAAACAGGACAGGAACTTTATTGTATCGGAGTATCAGAGGCTGCGATCCTTATAGACCTGAGTCTGGACACATGTCCAAGGACCATTGGTTTCTCTATACATAAATAATTCCTAATTGGACACACAAACCACGCATGTCAGTGAACATCACTCATCACTTTAGAGACCAGATTTCTGTTCCAGGTGTTACAGCTTTTCCTTCCGTGCACATCACCCTGACGTGTGCAGAAGGTTCCTGGCATAGTCCAACTATTCCACAGAGACTCCAGGCCAGCTGAAATCTACCCCACACAGAAAACCACCTGCCCAATGCATCTGGCAAAGGCTTTGGGGTGTCCCTGCTCCATTAATTACTTCTCCATCCTCTGCCTCAGTTTTGCTGTCTGTAAAATGATAGAATTAGAGCTCTGGGGTGGAAAGGGTTGGATTTAGGTACCAGGTCCTCCTGCTCAGCACTGGGTTCCCACATCTCTTCCCAGGGTGTTCCCAGAGCAGCAGAGAAGTGCACGGTGTGTCTCGGTGGCTTTCCTCGCAGATCCATCAGTGCTCCCCTCCCCATCCCTTGGGTTCCCAGACTGAGGAACTCCAGGAAAGTCACTGATATCTCACCTAAAATGATCCTGCCCTTCCAAGGGGTGCTGACACCCTCTGGGTGAGCTGTCACCTTCCTCCCCGAGCCGCTGGGATGGGACACGGAGGTGACATGGCCCTGGTCAGGCAGGAGGGCTGTGGTGGAGACCAGCTGGGAAACCAGATTTCCTCTCAGTCTGGGTTTTACCCATGGGCCAACCTCCCTCGAGAAAACATTTCAAACCAAACAAACCGAACAAACCCAACATATCAGACACATCCTGAAACCGCTTCGTTCCCTTTAACAGTGGCCACAGACAAAGGGGTTATTTTTAGCGTTTGAGTGGGCGCCTCCAACTTTCAATTGTTTGCTGCGTTTTTGTTTCATTCATTCAAAACACTGCTCGAAGTTGCAGTTTCCCACCCTGCTCTCTGCCGAGCAGGGAAAAGCAGTGGCAGGTTTTCCCAGCTAAAAAGTTGCAGGCAAAAATTATTTGGGGGCTAGAAAATACCTTTGCTGAGAGAAAAGCATGTAAGTTGATTTATTTATTTATTTATTCAAAGTGGGGAAAGAAGGAAATGTGAACGTGGGTCCACGTGAATTTAGGTTAAGAAAAAGAAAGTTTTGACCAGCAAAAATGAGAGTTAATGAGGCACAGGAGGTGAGAAAAAAAAAACAAACCCGCAAGGTTTTCCTCTTCTCTGTCTCTCTGACTCCCTGTTGATTCAACAGAAAAGAGAAGCAAATCCATGAGACTGGAGCTGGTTAAACATTGTCATGACTCCTCGGAAGAAGTGGCAGGTCCGTCATGACTGGACGTCTTTGAGATGAAAACTGGCTGTCTTTGAAAATGAAATCTTCCAGTCTAGTTGAATTTCCTCATTCAGTTGTGCTCAATAAGGGAATTTCTAAGGAACTGAGCAAAAGAATTCGTCCCGATGTATCCTGGATGACAGAATTGGCTTGGCAGGTGAGACACAACTTTGGAAATGTATCCAGCAAAAAACACACAACTTTGCTTGGATATGACTAAAAATGAGTTTCATATCCAGACAAATTTTCTACAATACAGAAGTATTTTCTACAATATAGTAGTATTGCCCATCCTTCACCTCACTCCTGTTTTCATTTATAGACTATTTGGTGGTCACAAATTTAAGTCTAAAATTATATTTCATGTGCACCACGCTCATATGTGGGAGTAGCCTGAGCTACCAAGAGCTTGAGGCTTCCCAGGCCTGACTTAGAATTGATCCAGGTTTTAACCTCCACTGGAAGAAGCTGCTCTTATCCAATAAGAGAGAACAACAGTGGAGTCTTAGCATTTTCCCAGTCTTTTTAAACCCTGAGATATAGATGTTCACTTGACTATGCAATGCCTGCATTGATTTCCCACCATAACAAAGAGAATCCATGATTTTTTTGCCTTCTCGGTATGTAGTTAAGACTGAAACCACATAACAAGACCAATACAAGGGTCAAAATCTAAGGCAAAAGTTCGGGAGCCAAGTAGAGACATTAAATGAATCTATTTTCACTTCAGCTGGGGGTCCATGTGGGGCACAGAACAGTCTCTTTGCAGCAAAGACTTGCCTTGCCAACCATTATACTCCCAGTAGACAGAAGTGGACAGGCAGCAATTCAAAGTGCTTAAGCTTCATGTCTATTTTTTTTTTTTTTCAGGCTCCATGCAACTTTCAGAATGAAACCCCAAAAAACAAGGTGAAAAGTATGGTTTGGTCTGGAAACCATGAGCAGTTCTGTGGTTTCGCTCAGGTTTGCACTGAAACTAGTCCGAAGCAGGTAGGCTTTTTTTTTTTAGCTGAATTTTACCTAAAGATTGTGAATTCATTCATACCTGAAACCGAGAGCGAAATTCAGGGGGCATGAACCCAATAAGGTCTAAAAGGAGGAAAAAAGGGTTTGCATGAAACCGCAGGTCAGGTGTGTTCGCTGAGTACAGCATCACCTTGAGCTGCTGTGTGTGGTGGTTGCTGCTGCATCACCAGACCGTGGCTGCCAGACCCCGTGGGGCTTGGGATCCTTGGGAATTGTCAAGGGGTACCCAAACGTCCTGTTGCAGTGGTAGCACTTCTGAAGGCATGGCTGAGCATTCCTTCCTCTGTCCTATGTTCAGCCCAGAGAAGGGAAGGGGAGACTCCACAGCCCCTTCCAGTGCCTAAAGGGGGCTTGGAAGGAGGCTGGAGAGGGACTTGTCATCAGGAACTGGAGTGATAGGACAAGGGAGAATGGCTTCACACTGAAACAGGGGAAATTTAGGTGGGATATAGGGAAGAAATCCTTCCCTGGGAGGGTGGGGAGCCCCTGGCACATGTTTGGCAGAGAAGCTGTGCCTGCCCCTGAATCCCTGGATGTGTCCAAGGCCAGGGCTTGGAGCAACCTGGGCTGGTGGAAGGTGTCCCTGCCCATGGCACAGGGTTGAATGAGACGAACTTTAAAGTTTCTCCCAACCCATACCATTCAAGGACTCTGTGATTCTATACAGGCTGTCAGGCCTCCAGGGTGGAAAATTCTGGGGTAAAAAAGTACAGAGAAGTAGTATTGTCAGAAAAACATCAGCTATTTGGTGCAGTGGTTTGTGCTGATTGTCCTTCAGTTGTCTCAGTGTCCAACTCTTCTGGAAGGAGTGAAAAACCTCCTTTTCCATCAGTAAATCCCACTGTGTGTGGTGTGCTTGAGAAAGTACTAAAACATTTGCATGAAGGCATTAAAGAAAAGAAAAAGAGAAGGGCAGAATTCAAGAACGGACAAGATTAAGTTTTTCAGCCTCAGCCTGAATAAATTGAGAGTGACATTGTGAAGATTCCTCGGGTTGCATTAATTCAAGAGAAGCTGAAGTAGAAATGATGTGAATGTCAATGGGAACGCACAGAGCTTTTGTACTCTGTGATTGGAATCAAAGAAAGAGCTGCCAGATTTAATTCCACCGAGGGCAAACCACACAGGATCCATAGTGGATGTGCCCTTCTTCTGGATGAGAAACACAGCTTTGAAAAGGCTTTGGATATTTTTAGGGTGACTCTTCTGGTGATAACGCTGGCAGATGCAGCATTGTGCCTGACAATTGCCTCTGTAAGGACAAAGAAGGACTGTCACTCAAGGCTGAATATTCCGATTTTGCTGTTTCATTTTCCTGTGATTTATACATTTTGTCTGAGCCAGTGATGATGCCCTGGCAGTCCTGGCTGTTGTGTGACACAGTGATGCCTCGATTCCCTTATTGTCACCAACCCGCGCTGGATGAGCCAGGCTGGGCTGACTCTCAGTCCCTGGGCCATCCCTGCCTGATGATGGCCTTCCCTAATTTCCTTCCCAGGCAGGGTGCATTATGCTCCTTTGATGACTGGCACCCTCAGCAGGGGGATGGCAGAAGGTGGGGGTGATTTTTCACAAGAACCACAACGATCCTCTGCCTGCTAAGGAGGCTCCTGTTCCCAAATGAGCTCATGCCCATGAGTGCCCCCAGCCATTTTCCCTGCCTTTGGCTATCTGGAAGATATCTTGATAAAACAACATGTCTGGGCTGTTTTTATAACTGTCCCTTCTACGGGCTGGGGACACAAACATTGCCAAACTCATCCACTCCACCTCACATGACTATTTTAAGCCACCATGAATCACTTTCTAAGAAAGTGCTACACAGATGCTGCCTCCAGAACTGCCCTGGGGTGTCCAGAAGCATTTAATCCAATGTATTTATGGGAATCTTGCCCTTTGCCAATGATTAGAGCTTGTGAGAAGCCCAGCAAATCAAAAGAAAAAAAAAAACAACACTGCAGACCAGTGCTCATCCAGAGTTGTACGTTAGCACGTCGCAATTAGCATGGTCGTTAATTGATGAAGGCTGGGAGGTTTGTACAGAGATGCTGGCTGCATTCAGGAGCTGCAGTGATCCACAGAGGCAAGTTGAAGCTTTTCTCATGGTAGTATTTGTCTTCAGCTATGGTAAGAGGAGACCAGAAACAGCCACTGCTTGGAGGTGTCCAAGGTCCAAGCTGCCAGCAGCTTCCAGCTGAACCTCTGCTAACTGTTGTGAATGAAAAGCTGCAGATGACTTCCAAAAGTCATCTTGAAACATCATTCCTGTGTCATTCTTAGGATTTTTATCAGTTTCACACACGCACAGAAAGCCCCCGTTGTCCTGAGGAGAGAGAGGTTGTATTTCCTTCTCTCAACATCAACTTTTTGTGTGGATTTTGGCTGATCACTTAAGCTGAGACGCCCCTTTGCTGCGCCTTTCCTGTGTGTGCTCAAGCTCCTCAGCCGTCTCACGTCAACTCCTGGGGGCTTCTTCAGGGAGTCTTCGTGGGCTGCAGAGGGTCCCAAACCAGAGTGGGCAGCTGTGTTTAACCACTCAACCTGTGCAGAGGCACCTTCACCCTCTGATGCTTCATTACTCATCGTTAATGAGGAGATGGAGGAGGAACATCAACACTGACCCACCTTCAGAGGTGCTGTGAGGACAAACCCCTTCCAGCCTTTGAGGGACAGAAGGTGGCTCTGGCACCTAAGGCAGCTCACTCTGTCACAAGCACTACAGTGGAAATTTTGAAAGCTCTTCCCTTCCTTGCCCTATTGGGATGGGAAAAAATAAACACTTCACAGTTCTTCCCTGAGAAGAAAAGTGATGGAGTTCTCTTATTTTGAGAAAGGTGAACTGACAAAGCCTTTCAACTCGCCAGAATTATAAATATGCTTTCACCCTACATTCCTGCTCTCCCTGTGATGTACAACTGCATTTCAAACTAGCTGTGACTTGGACTTTTTTCTGGTTTTCTTATTTCCCACTAGGGGTTAATGTAAGAAAGCCATGCTAAGCACATCATATATTTCCCTGTTGATAAGACACAGGGAGATTTAGAAGCCGTTTGTGGGGTCTTTATTTCTAATCTGGGTACCTTATATTGCCACCAAAATTCAGTGGTGGTGTAATTCTGCTCTCCTAGTGAAGTTCTAACCAGAGATGACGTGCTCCCTGTGAAGGTTTGGTTATTTTCAATCTGACCTCAGATCACTCAATCAAACGCTTTCAACACACTCCTTAGGCACAGGGAACACAAATAATAGATTTTGACCCAAATCAGACCTATTAGTCCTTAGTTCATGATTCAGCTTCTTACTGCGAACAACTATTAGAAGTTTCATACTCACACACAGGAAAATTCTTATTATTACAGCCCAACATTTCCAGAGCCATCCTTTCCTACCTGGACCTCATACCTGTGTTTCCAAAGTTCCTGAGTTCCCCTTCCCATCCCTCCAAACCCCCTTGCTCACCTCCATCCCCAGGTGCCCCACAGGTCTCCCACTCTCCCTTGGGTGGGTGGGAAGGCAACATGCAGGTGGAAAACTCGAGTCCCGTCCCGTCCCACAGCTCAGACCCACCTGGTGCTTTTTCCCTGGCTCATTAGCACTATAATTTCTCATATTTTTGGGGTATAAATTTCCTGGACAGAGCTTCAAATTGCAGCATCTTTCTGACTCTTGCACGGGTTGAGTGTAAGAGCTTTTCCAGTGATGCCTCGGTGGTGGTGCCACCTTCCTGTGCCAGTCCTGGGTGTATCTGGGCACAGCTGGTTCCCTTCACACAGCACAAGGTCACGCCGTGGTCCCTGCAGAGCTCACCCCGCATCCAGCTCGGTGGAATGGAGCCTTTCCCTTCATCCCTGCGGGGTTTATGAATATTTCTTCCTGCTTCCCAAAATCCATTTCATGCTTCTCCTGCATCCACCTCATGGATTGTCCCAGGCCAAGATTTTCAGGTGTGCCCAGAGACTTTAAGAACCATATTCACACCAGCAACTGGAAAAGCCTTTTCTCTCACTTAATGAACTTGAAATTGATACAATCCTTTTCCGTTTTGCTTTCTTCTGTATTAGACCCCACAGCAGGCAACGGAGTCTGAATATACCTCTGGGTGGCTCCATTTTTTCATTATACTGCTGGAATCACGCAGAAATAGCCTGATTTTTGGGAAATTATGAGAGCCATGTGGGAAGTTAAAGTCCTTCTGGTGTCCTGGAAAAGAATATCTGGAATTTCAGCTATTTGAAATCTCCAGGACATGCCTGAAAATCCCATTTTAGATAACTCTGGATGTTTTTTAATTAAAGCTATCTTATTAATTATCACATTTCTTCCAGCTTTGAGATTCACCCGTTATCTTCTTCATCTCATTCTCCAACCATTAATCAGAATACAGAGGGGGTTTATTACCCAGAAGAGAGTTTTCCACTCAAATTGACTCTTACCATCAGATGCTGCTGAAAGGAACCAAAAGTTTTCCAGGCACTTGCCTGGTTTGGGGGATGTTACATGGGAAGAACTCTGAGTGTCTGGGCAGACAATAATTCCCACTGAGCAAACGTGCTCTCTGACAAACAGGGGAAAGTTATTGCACTTCTATAACTGTTCCATTTGTACTGTTTTATTACTGCATTTTATTATCTCTCCTAATGCCTCTGGCTTCTACCTGCACTCCAAAAGAGATTGATGGTGCATAAAACCCACAGTATCAAAAGGTGTTTTTTCCCCCAATTTCAGTTAATTTAATATACCTGATTTTCCATTGCCTTACAAGACTGAGTGATGTAATTCTTTTGAACAAGCGAGGCAGCTGCACAGCACAAATAAACGCTCTGCAGCTTCCCAAGGAGATAATACTGCACAGTGGCAGCTCTAACCTTTCCTTTTTTCCCTTTTTTTTCCTCCTGTCTGATGTCTATTTTTATTCCGTAATCTTATTTGAGAAACAAAATGAGGAAAGAACATTGGTATTCTTGGAAACCTTCCAGTGTGTTGCAGAAGCAGGAGGTTTAGATGAGAGATAAGGGACAGGCAACATCTCCCACAAAAGATTGTCTTATGGTGACAGTCAAAGGAATCATCCCAACAGCATTGGGAATGAGATATTGGCGTGTCATTTGCTTCAGTCAGTGACCAGACTTGGATTAGTACCATATGGGGGGACAGAGACTCCAATAAATATAATTGAAATATAAAACTAAACAACTTTTTCAGCCTTGCCACAGGCACTCATGTCCTTGGCTGGGGCTGAGAACTGGAGAACAAACATAATACCCGAGTGCAATTTGAGGGTGAATCATCAGAGGAATCAAAGCCTCCAACAACAAGGTGATTCATCCTCTAAGCGCTAATGGTGTTTTGCAGCAACCTCAATTTACTGATTTTGATTTTCCATATCAAATGATTTACAGGCATCCACATGTGCTCAGGTGTTGCTGTGTGTGCAACCCGCCGCAGCTCAGCTGGAGCTGAAGAACCAGACACTGGATGGGGTCTCTCGTTGGAGAGCAGGGACCTTAAAGATCCTCTTGTTCCAGGATGGATGGAGCTCTGAGCAACCTGGTCTAGTGGAAGGTGTCCCTGCCCATGGGAGGGGGTTGGAATGTGATGGTCTTTGAGGTCCCTTCCAACCCAAACAATTCCACCTTTCTATGATTCCATAAGAAGCCCGTCAGCATCTTTGTGATCTAAGACACTCAGTTAGGAGGGCACTTGGAATCACTTGGGGTAACAAAATATACATTATTGTTTGTTTTCCCTGAGTTCTCATAGATCTTGAAAAGCTAGTGATGAGATTCTTCCAGCAATCTACACGAATGTAAACACATATAATGGTTTTGATAAAAAAAAAATGAACCCCGTTCCCATGGAGGATGAAACCAGAAACTTCTAAAGGCACCTACACACTTCACCCCCCTGGATTTCAGAGGCAGCTGAGTTCCGGTGCACCTTTGAAAAGTTGGGCACTAATGTCTTTTATTAAGATTTCAGTTATGACAACTTCAATCAAGGGTGAATTTCCACTGACCACACAGACGGGTTTTTAGTTCTCAGCAAGTTTATTTCCTTTCAGCAGAGGAGTAGATAGATAAATACTATCAAGGGCTGGGATATTTTTGTTTTCCTGCTCCATAGAGTTACTTGCAATACCTACCAAGAAATAATGCTGGGTTTGTGGTTTGCTTGTTTTCTCTCTCCTTGCCCTTTTACGCAAAGCTCTTTGCTGCAGAGGACACAGCATGTGTCAATGCAAATTCAGGGCGAGCACCTGCTATTTAACCTCCTGAACCAGAGCTGGTGAGAATTGATGCTGCACTGATCAGGAGGCAGCAAACAGTGAACCGTGCTCTGGGAATCGGCATAACCAGGCAGGGGATGGTGTGGAAGTGTTTGCTAAGGGATGTTGTAAGGAATTAGGGGTTAACAGAGCATTGCACTGAAGTTATGTTTGAAAACACACCACCTACAAGCCAGGATATACAGCCAGAGAACCCCAAAAACACCTATTTAATGGGGAGGTGCAGTGGTTTATTCACTGCCTAAGACAAAGCTCCAAAGAACCCACTCATTCTGCAGGGCTACTGTTTAAAAATTGCTGTCTGACTTACCAGTCCAGCTGTCTCAGCTGAGCAGGATTTCAGGATTGTTCCAACGGCAGTTGGGGAGCAATGATAGTGTTAAGGGATTCCCATGGTCTGCTTCCCAAAGGATGGGTTTGCTGCTCTGAAGGACTGGCTGCTTAAGGGATCAAATGAACTTTCACACGCAAGACTGTGAAAATCTTTCCCTTATCATCAAGATTAATTTCCAAATTAACCCAAAATTATTTCCAAAGCAGGACAAGTGAGAACCTCTGCTGCTCGGGACTGTCCAGAAGTTTTGAATCCACCAAGGAGGACCCAGCAGGGGAAGATTCACTGCAACAAACCTGGCAGGTTTGAGCAACAGGTTTGCTGAGGGAACCTGACCCTTGTCTCATCCCTAGGAGAGGGGGCTGCTCCCCTTTGCCTCTGGTTAAACAGATGGTGCCTGTTTCCATGGTGATAAGGGATGCTCTGAAAAACACAGCTTTGCAAATCCATAGAAGCCTTTGCAGTGTTGTGCTCTAGTGATTTTATTAAAGATGATGGTAATGACAATAAGATGCCAGGGCTCTGTAGTGTCAGGGGTGTAAAGAAGAATTGGATTAAAACAGAAAAGCATTACCTTTTCTCTGGGAGCCCCACGAGCCCAAATCAGAGGAAACTGGACAATTACACTCAATAGTTTCAACTACTTTGGCATGACCACTTTCATTCCACAACTTGGATCATGCATCAAAAAATGCCCCTCTGATACATGTCTATGAAATACTTTAATGAAAATCTCACCCACTTATCTCCAGACCTTCATAGGAAAAAAAAAACAGTAGTCAAAGAATCACAGAACACCTGGGGCTGGAAGGGACCCATAAGGATCATCAAGTCCAACTCCCTGCTCCTTCAAAGACTATTAAACATGAAATCATATGACTAAGAGGATCCTCCAGATGCTCCTTAAACTCTGGCAGGCTTAGTCTTGTGGGGAGCCTGTTCCAGGGATCAACCACTCTCAGTGAAGAACCTTTCCCTCATGTCTAATCTGAACTTCCCCTCATGCAGCTCCATTCCCTTTCCCTGTGTCCTGTTGCTGGTCACCAGAGAGGGGAGATCAGCAGCTCCTGCTCTGCTGCCAGCCTTGAGGAAGGTGTGGACAGTGATGAGGTCCCCCCTCAGCCTTCTCTTCTCCAACCTGAGCAAACCAAGTGACCTCAGCTGGTCCCTGTGGGTCTTGCTCTTGGGGCCTCTCACCACCTTGATTGCCCTGTGGACACGCTCTCCGAGTTTGATGTCCTTCTTCTATTGAGGTGCCCAAAACTGCACCCAGGACTCGAGGTGGGGCTGTACCAGTGCAGGGCACAGTGGGACAATCTCCTGCCTTGACTGGCTGGTGGTGCTGTGCCTGATGCACCCCGGGACATGCTTGACCTTTTGGGCTGTTCAAAAGTCACCTCCAAACACAGGGCTCTAGAATTACAGCTCTGGGATGTTGGTGGAAACCAGAAGAGGTTTCTCAATATACGAAAGAGATTGAGCCATTGGAGAGTGTCCAAAGGAGGCAACAAAGATGGTTTAGGGCCTGGAGGGGCAGCGTGTGAGGACACTGAGGGCACTTGGGGTGTTCAGCTGGAGAAGAGGACACTGAGGGGACACCTCATTGCAGGTCCAACTCCCTTGGGAGGGGCAGGCACTGAGCTCTGCTCTGGGGGGACCAGGGACAGCACCCAGGGAATGGCTGGAGCTGTGTCAGGGTTGGATATTAGAAAGAGGTTCATCCCCCAGAGGGTGATCGAGCATCGACCAGGCTCTCCAGGGCAGTGGGCACGGCCCCAAGGCTTCCAGAGCTCCAGGAGGGTTTGGATGATCCTCTGGGGCACAGGGGGTGACTCTTGGGGCTGGTCCTGGGCAGGGCTGAGGGTTGGACTGGCTGGTCCTTGTGGGTCCCCTCCAGCACAGCACTTTCTGTGGTTCTCTGTGCAACAGGAAGGCAGAGCCCCGGGACGACTTTCTGTGCCAAACTGCAGCTGCACTGGGTATAAAATGAAACAGGATTTGCATATCTCTCCATTTCACAGAAAGGCAGTGGCGGGGCGGGGGCCGACTGCTCTGGGTAACTGCTCACCTTCTGACATCAGAGACCTCCGGTGCAGGGCACAGACAGCCCTGGAGAAATCCCTGAGCAAGAACATGAGGCTCCTTCCCCTCCTGCCTCACGCCCCCGGCGCCCTCGCTCTTTGTGCTACAAGTGATGAAAGTTTTTTTCCAGATCACATGAGCCAGGATGAAGGGGGAAAATCCTGCCAGGAGCAGAGATGGGCTGCAACTTGAACCTGATCGAGGGGAGATACAGAGCAGAACCTTGAGAGCTATATAAGAATGTGTCAGGCTCAAGAGCAAACAGTTTTTCAGGTGAAGGACTCGCATGAATCAGCCATGAATGTGAATGAAGACGCTGTTTCAAAGAGGCTTGGGGCCACTAACAAAATATATTTGTATTTCATCATCGCCACACTTGCTGCGTTACTCGTCTTTGCATTGGCCACCATCATGGTCCTGGTCGTTCAGAGGACGGTAAGAGATGTGCTCATTGGCTCTTTTTTCTTTTCTTTTCTTTTCTTTTCTTTTCTTTTCTTTTCTTTTCTTTTCTTTTCTTTTCTTTTCTTTTCTTTTCTTTTCTTTTCTTTTCTTTTCTTTTCTTTTCTTTTCTTTTCTTTTCTTTTCTTTTCTTTTCTTTTCTTTTCTTTTCTTTTCTTTTCTTTTCTTTTCTTTTCTTTTCTTTTCTTTTCTTTTCTTTTCTTTTCTTTTCTTTTCTTTTCTTTTCTTTTCTTTTCTTTTCTTTTCTTTTCTTTTCTTTTCTTTTCTTTTCTTTTCTTTTCTTTTCTTTTCTTTTCTTTTCTTTTCTTTTCTTTTCNTAAGTGCACACACATGAATTAGGGGAGAGAGAAATGAAACAAAGAGGAAGAGTAAAGAACTTCAGAAGGAATGACTCTTCTCTATGGGCAGTTTTAAATCCTAGCATGGAATCTCTGCTCTGGAAATGAGAATAGAAAGCTCATGGTCCAAGAAGCCAACCACCCTCTGTCCTGTCTCCTTAGGGGGAGAGATGGAGAGAAGTTCCATCAGTGCCTCAGTGTTTGCTCCCTGGTTTTATGTGACTCCAGTCATTTCTCTGGAGACCAACCACTGTTTGAGATGGTCTGGCCTAGTCTGGTCGTGTTTATGTGTGTTCATCCAAAATAGGGCTGAATTCCAGCAAGGGACCTGCCCGGGACCCCTCTGTGGGACCCTGTGTGGTGCTGCAGGGGAAGCTGAGCACTCCTGACCCACCCAGAGCAGTGCGTGGGGCAGAGCAGCTCAGTCCTGCTCTCCCTCCCCTCACTCCTTTCTTGGCTGTGATCTTTAATGCACAGCTACAGCCACAACGAGGAATACTAAGGATGTAAGTGAGACAAAGTCTCCCCAAACCAACCATTCCCTCTGCCTACGGGCATTATTTCCTTCTTAAAACAGAGGAGTGCTCTCGAGAGGCTCTGGCGTTGGGTGGGGAATCAGTGACAGTCAGCACCGAGGTACAGATGGTTGCGGGTATTGAAAGTGCATTTTTAACCTTACCAGGAGCATTTCCATCAACTTGACCAGGGTAAAATGCCAGGTTAGAAGTTTTACAGTCTTTGAAATCTCATGGCAAAAAGCGAGGTGCTGAAATATCTCCACTCCCGTTCACGGGATGGAAACACCAGTAAAGGGCTGCTGGAGGGAGCTGGGCTTGGAAAACAAAATATGACCCTTTGGTTCAATATTTTCCCTTACTAAATTTACCCTGTGCAGTTTGTGTGCCTGTTGTGCACCTTACCCAGAAATTAAACCATGAAAGCTTGACTGATACTTCTTTAAACTCCACCAGAGAGGAGTCATTTACCTGTTATCAGTGGTCTTCTAAAAGAGAGGCAGTTTGAAGGCATTTAAAATGATACATGGGGACTTTTAAGTGATAAATAGTGGGATATTAAGGAAGATCTTTAAAATAACAGGCTGGGTAATTACAGACTTGCCACAGCTTTTCTATATAATGAGGTTTTCATTTGTACTTATTATGAAAGTAAGCATTAAATCACCTCTCCATCAGGATAAACACAGTTTCACCAGTTACCAGAGGAACAATAACACTGAAAGAGTCAAGGTTTTCACTTAAAAGAGTAATGACGCCATTGCAGCTGCTTTGACAATGAGCTTGGCTGAAGGAGGAAATAGGAAGCTGAGGTGTGTGAGAAACATAAAATCAAGCAGCAATTTTACATTCTGGGTAGAATTTGGCAATAAAATACACAAACTGTGCTCCTGGTCTGAGGGAGAGGCAAGAGCCCCAATTCAGAAGCAGAGTAATCATCCTCCATCCATCACTGGTCAGGGATTCCCAAACCAGAGAACAAGTGTTGATTCTGTGAGACAGAAACGCTTCAGCTCATGGTGGCACTGCCAGGGCAAGGCTGGGCACGGACTCCTTTGGGGCAGCACAGCTGAGGTTGGGCTGAACATCTCATGACCTTGTCTTCAGCAGCTCCAGGACAGGGGGACTGGGAGGTCTTGGAGCCCTGTGATGTTGAGGTTTGTTGCTGTAGGGATTAGGGCATCATCAATTGACTTTATTTTCTTAGCAATTGGAAGGGACCAGCATTTTGTGTGCTCAGCTCTTGGGATGATCAGCTCTTCTCTCCAGATGTTACCAGCTGTGATGTGAGTGGTCCTTGACCTCAGGGGCAATGGTGGTAACCTCGTGCCCTCCCCGTGCTGAGCTGAGACAGGAACTTTTATTTTCCTCTGTTCAAAGCCTGTTAGAAGGTTGAAGGGACAACACAGATGTTGTGATCTTTCCCTTTGGTGCCACAGAATTAAAGGGAGGCTTCTGGTGACAACAGATCACTCAGCCCACTGTCCCCATCACAGGGTACAACCAGACTGCTTGTGTTCCTTTTCATGAATTTACACTTGCCTATTTTAGGATGAAGGAAGACAGACTGGAAAAGGAAAATCAAAGTGTATAGAAACAAAGCATTTGCATCACCCACAGCCTAGGTGCTCTGAATAAGGGAAACACAAGATGAAAGACCAAATCAAAAAGGCAACTATGATTCAAAGCTGCTTCTCTGAACTAAGAGCGTTTCTAATACTCATTAACACCCCTCCCTCCCTTTTTCCAGCACCCCAAGACATTTCCTTTACGCCTTGCTTTCAAGACGGGTGGCACAGCACGTTGATGTCAGACCTGGGAAGTGTCATTTTTTGGAACTCACCTCTGTTTTTTTGGAATTAACTACGTGTAGTGCTGAAGTCAGTTCATTTCTTCAGCTTTCCTCTGCAGAAACCCTTGGCTTCAAGCCATTCTTGGTCTTTCACAAGTGACTTTATTTTCCTCTGGAATAAGAATAGTCTCTGTAAGGTGGCCTCGAGCCTTCATTTTTCTTCTTAATACTTTTATAGGTGTGTTAAAACCTCCACCCTTGTGCCTGCTGCAATCATTGCTGTTGGATATATGTACATAAACACGATCCTGGAGACATTTATAGGTAGAGAGAGGCAGGTATAAAATCAGTGAAAGAGAATGGGACAGAAAGGACTGGGAAAATGTCATTTTAAGACACACAGACCCTCACAAATCCGGCGCTGGATGAATGTCCAAAATCCACAGTCTGGCTCAGTCCATCAGGGCTCTGGATTTTGTGCACTTCATATTTTTAACCTTTAAACTTTTCACCACCATTAAGGCACCTGTGTGACAAATCCTGCCTCCGTGCAGGTGTTTATATTTGCTGATCCAGCCTTCAAGGCTGTAAAAACATTTAAAAAGTGGCTCTGCTGTGCCCAGCAGTCGCTCGGGCAGCACCCAACATGATCCTGCACCCTCTGTTGGGGATTTCTCTCTGCTTAAAACTAATTTTGGCCCCGGTGCCCCAACAGGAGCCTGTTGGCCCCCTCTGGTGGCAACCTTGACAGAAAGGAAAATTAAAAATAAAACAAAATAAAATAAAATAAAACATAGAATAAAGACAGAAGACCCTGCAAATTGCCCCTAAAAGCACTCATTGAGTAGCACAAGAAAACTGCTGAGGCGTTTCAGCAGGACACTGTGCTGGTGCAGCTCCTGCTGTGGGTACTGTGTGCAGTGACAGTGCCCTCCTGTCTGGGAGGGTCACTTGGGTAGGTTTTGGCAGTGCTGGAAACACTGATTGTTCACCGAGGGCTGCCTCCTGTGATGTCATTTATCAGCTCAGCAGTGGGGACGGTGCTCTGCTTTCTGCAGTTTTCATGTTCCAGGGTCTACATTTGCCCCTTGGCGTCTCGGGGCCACCTACCCGGAGTGCCACCACCTTCCTCCCTCCTCAGCCAGAGCTGGGGCATGGAATAGAATCCCAAAATCACCAAGGTTGGACAAGATCTCCAAGACTGAGTCCACCCTGTGCCCGATGCCCACCTTGTCCCCCAGCTCAGAGCACTGAGTGCCACGTCCAGTCATTCCTTGGACACCTCCAGGGATGGGGACTCCAAACCTCCCTGGGCAGCCCCTTCTCTTTTATGGAGAAATTCCTCCTGATGTCCAACCTGACCCTGCCCTGGCCCAGCCTGAGGCCGTTCCCTCTCCTCCTGTCCCTGTTCCCTGGAGCAGAGCCCAAATCCTCCCGGGTCCTCCCTCCTGTCAGGGAGTTGCAGAGAGTGAAAAGGTCCCCTCTGAGCCACCTTTTCTCCAGGCTGAGCCTCCTCAGCTCCCTCAGCTGCTTCTTATAGTGTTGCCCTGAGTGCCACATCCCGTTATTGCCTGGACCCCTCCAGAGATGGGGACTCCACCACCTCCCTGGGCAGACCCTTCCAGTGCTTAACAACCCCTTCTGAGAGGAAATTCTTCCAGAAGTTGTGATGGTTTGAGGCTGAGCAGAAGCACAGAAGAGCCTTGAGGCTCCTTTTCACATTGAAGAACTTCCTTTGAGGGCAGAGGACCAAAGAGCTGCTCCCACAGAGCTGCCATGTGGAGATGCTCTTGGAGAGCTCTGGACCTGGTTAAGCCGTGCCCAGGCATATTCTGGGTGGACAGCGGGTTGGGGGTGTGTTTTCTTGGACTTTCTAGAGTTAGATACATACTTCAGAGAATCCCAGACTGGTTTGGGTTGGTAAAGATCATCTCATCCCACGCCCTCCCACGGGCAGGGGCACCTTCCACCAGCCCAGGGTGCTCCAAGCCCCGTCCAACCTGGCTTTGGACACTTCCAGGGATCCAGGGGCAGCCACAGCTTCTCTGGGCACCCTGTGCCAGGGCCTGCCCACCCTCCCAGTGCACAGAGTTGTCTGGTTCCATCAATATTCACCATTCTGCCACAGGAATTTAGAATTACCCATTAATAGTCCCAGTCTGTCTCAGCTGGAGAAAATTCCTTCTAAAATGATTAAGAGAAACAAGAACGAAATTACTTCCACTGACAACTGATTATTTTCTCTAATAAAGCAAATTCATATTATTCTGCTTGCTGAGTAAAGGCTGAGATCCTTCATCAGCAACACCCAGATCACTCCAGACAGGGTGAAATTCATTGTCTTGAATTCTTTCTGAGCTGGCACTGTAGAATTTAATCTATTTGGGCTCCTGCTGTGTGCCTCTTTGCATTCCAAACAACAGCACTACAAGTAACATTTCTGCTGTTTGAAAAGAAATAAGTAATGCCAGTAATATTTCAAAGGAAGTTGTAAAGTTGTATTTCAATATCTACTCAATTGTCACTAAAATAAATTGCATTATTATCTGCTGGGTTTACTTGCTGGGAGATTTCCCAGGTGAGAACACAACACACGAGTGCCTTTTAATTTTGTTTCTCTTGCCCTGATTGCAGACCAGGCCGTGAGCCATCGCCCTCGTCCCTCACCCCAGCTCTGAGGGAGGGGAACACCTCCCTGATGGCAACGTCTCAATTGCTTTACCAACCACTTCCCTACTAAATGATTTAATTTAGTGTAATCTTGTTGAGGACAGAACGTCCAATTCCTGTGATGTAAAAATACTTCTAATTCTCCACAGAGGGCAAAAATGCTCGTATATTGTGTTGAAAAATAACACTTCTCTGTGCCCTGAGCGTGTGAGAGGGGCAACCAAGAGCAGGGGACAAAGAAGGTGCTGAGAGGTTCTACCAGAGGGTCCTTGGGAGTGTTTTCAGCCAAGGCTCTTCTCGGTTTGCTGATGTGTGTGCAGAGGATCCCTGGAGTTTGTAAGGGAGAGTGTCGTGTAGGGGACCAAAAGCTTGGAAATCCTTGGTTTTCCAAATGACACCTCCCAGTTTCTGTTCCTCTACCCCAATGGCCTTCCTGTACAGCTTTGGAAGGTCCCCTGGGGAAATGCTGTCCCAACAGGTAATAGCTCTGCCCTGCTTTGTGTTGGTGTGGGGAGAGAAAATAAGCAAATCATCTCTTACAGGCACCCAAATTACCAGAGAATTATAGAGCCATTTAAATTGGGAAAGAGCTCCAGCATCAAGTCCAACCATCAACCCAGCACTGCCGAGTCCTCCTGGAGGCGCCTCTGCCATCCCTGCAGGGCACAGCATTTGGCATCAGACCAAAGGACAGCTTTGCTGATACAGCTCCATGGCTGAAAACATGGTCATGTTAGGCCAAAGTCTAATTCAAAGTGTTCCTGAACATGGAAGGCTAGAACATTAGGTGCCAAAACCAGGCTCAACGTGACTTCTCTCACTGTCCAGCCATCTTCCTTCTCTCCACACCGCCTGTTATTCAATTTACACACAGAAATGAGGTGTTTATATTTGTAAGACCACTATGGATGAAGTTGTTTTCCACCACGGGCATGATGTGCCTCATTTCTCCCAGGAGATATCAGATATGTTGTTAAAGTTTGTCCTATATTCCCAATTTTCTTCTTCTTGGGCATCTGGTGGGTCACTGGGACAGGGTCCCCAGGGCAACGGTCAGGGCACTAAGCCTGGCAGATGTCAAGGTGCATCTAGATGATGTTCTCAGTCATATGGTTTAGTTTCAGATAGTCTGGTGAGGAGCAGGGAGTTGGACTTGATGATCCTCATGGGTCCCTTCTAACACCAGACATTCTGTAATTCTGTGATGAATTGGACTTAGCCTGGTTAGTCTGCACTATTAGCCCAGGTGGTTTGTACCCAGGTAAGAGGAGCTGCTTTAGCCCTGATATTGAACTCAGTGGGAGTGAAAGGATGCGACGCAGAGATCCAAGCCCTGAGGAACTCCCAATGTCTTTCCTCAGCTGTTGGGAGAACATTTTGCTCCTCAAGGGCATTGTTGGATGTTTATGAGCAGTCAGTGACTTTCCTCGTGTGGATGGAACAAGCGAGTGAGCGCAGCCCTCAGGGCCGTGTGTCTGGGTGGCAGAGGGGTGATGAATCAGGGGCAAGACCACAGGGGATTCCTACTGTATTCCACCCTTGGAGCTTGTTTCCTGGGAAGTTCTCGTGTCCTGCTGATTGAGGACAATTTCCTGTGCCGTTTTGGTGCTTGGTTTTCCATGCCAGCAAGCAGGAGGAGGAGAGGTGAGACAGGACAACAGTGTTATGCTCAGACCTGTTTGGGGATCTACAGCTTTAATAATCACCCAGCCTTGGCTTCCCAGGGACAAACACCAGCTCCCAAGGGTGTCCTGCCCACTCAGTCCACTCCATGGAGGTCTCCAGGGCTTGTGTTGATCAAACAGCCCCAAGAGAACCCCCACACTCATTTCTTACTGCATTGAGAGAATCACTGACAGTGTCAGAAATGTTAGAAAACATTATAGGTGAGAAAAAACAAATTAGAAAAACACATCTGTGATGAGGGAGATGTTTCGGATCCACTTTTGAATCAGGGTTGCACTTAAACATGGGTATGTCCTGCTCCCAGAATAACCATCCCTTTTATCTTTTCAGGCACCAGATCCTGCCATGGAGGGCATCAAAAACCCCATCAGGACGGGTAAGACACCTAAAAAATACATGTGATTTGTCTCATCCGTAATGTAAATACTGCCCAGAGTCATGAATAAGCCAGTTGTGCACATCTTAACACTCCACATAAAACCTCCTCTTGGTGAAGAGCCAAAGTAATAGGGGGAAAATTAAAAATAATCAGAAGAAAATAGCTTTCAATTTACTCGGTATGTCCAGAAGCCAGTGCACGGCTGGGGAAATAAAAAAACAAATCTGGATGTTCCCTGGAGTGCCTTTGAAAAAGAATCTTTTGGCCAGATGATGTAAACATCACTCCGAATTTTAGGTCTTATTTTAAGGGCTGGCTCTTGTGCATGTGTGTGTAATGGCCCTGCCCTCACCAGGCAGGGGGGGAAATGTGTTGCCACATATTTCAAAACAACTGAAACTTCTCCTGTGCTGCCCTGGCCTGGAGCAGTCCCGTGTTCCCTACGGGTCTATGGGGAAAAGGGAGAAGGGATTGGGTTGGTGCAGAAGGGACGAGCTGAGAACAGCAGCAAAAGGCACAGAGCAAGGAATCAAAACAAAGTACGAGCATAGGGAGCCCAAAATAGGAAATATATTGTCTAGCAGAAAGGGTGTGCAACAATTTTGCTTTTCCTTAGTGTAAATCAGAACTCTTTATTTCACTGACATTGGCTCCCTGGTGACACGGCTCGTGTACCAAGTATTTGACTTCTTGTAAATCCAAGATCATACCCAGTCCCAGAGGACAGGAGATACCTTTGCCTTCCACTGCAGATGGGAAAAATGAAGGCCATTGTTCATCTAGAAGTGGTGGCAGGATGGGAAACTGAAGGTCACTTGGTTGTTCAGCTGGAGGAGACTGAGGTCAGAGCTCATGAAGAGCAGCTCCGCTCTCTGCTCTGTGTGACAGTGACAGCACCCAGGGAATGGCTGGAGCTGGGCCAGGGCAGGGTCAGGTTGGATCTCAGGGAAAGGTCCTTCCCCCAGAGGGTGGTGGGCACTGCCCAGGCTCCCCAGGGCAGTGGGCACGGCCCCAAGGCTGCCAGAGCTCCAGGAGGGTTTGGACAACGCTCTGAGGGACAGGGTGGGATTGTTGGGGTGTCTGTGCAGGGCCAGGAGTTGGAATTGATGGTCCTGGTGGGTCCCTTCCAGCTCAGGATATTCTGTAAGTGACTGAAGTTTGAGGTCCAGAGAGTCCCAATCATGTAACGGCCTCTGTGCAGCATTTGGGCCACACTCCAGTTTGGATAATCTTTGAATCCTGGACTCTCTTGTGCAGTGCTTGTTTCCCAGCCCACAGTCCTCAAAACAGTCCCTGCGTGTCCCTGTGCCCTTCCTGACAACTTCACATCTTGCCTGGCCACCATTTCTTTCTGTTTTCAAATTCCTGTAACCTGGAGGGATTTTCTTTTCCCAAGGGCATCCTAAGCACATACCATTCTCTCTCTGTCTACTTCAGCATCTCCTTAAGCATTTTTAAGTTTCTCTTAAGTCTCCCAGTGCTTTATTTTGTATCTGAAGTTACTCGGAAATACAGCAGGGTCTGAACAGTGAGGAACCTTGCGATGGGCAGGGAAGGAGCCACAGAACTGGATCTGTAGGTCAGTCCTTTTCAAGTAAAAAGCTCAAGCAATACTGGCATTCCCAGGGAAGGGAGGAGAGGTCTCACTGAGCCAAAAGAGCATTTATATTTATATATAAATGAAATAAAACCACATATAAATATATATATATATACTGTGGGGAGGCTGAAGTTGCTGCGGATTTAGATTTGGATCTTTGCCTGCCTCTCAGACAACCCCAGACATTGATAGTGTAACTTGGACCTATTTTGTAGACATGGACCAGGGCTTTGAAGTCCTGCAGGATTAAAAAGGGCAAGGAAGCAAAAAAGCAGCATTGCCCAGTTGCCAGCTGGGTGCTCAGCCTTGCTCCAGCCTTGGGTCAGCACCTGCTGGTGGCAAACATCTCAGAGATGCTGGTGGGGGATTCAGGGCTGGCCCCATCCCTGGAAGAGTCCCAGGCCAGGTTGGACGGGGCTTGGAGCAACCTGGGCTGGTAGGAGGTGTCCCTGCCCATGGCAGGGGTGGACCTGGATGAGCTTCAAGGTCCCTTCCAACCAAAACCACTCTGGGATTCTGTGATGCTACAATTCCATGGTGAGACCAGCTGGGCTTCGCTCAGGCAGAGACTGAACTGCCAGTGGGCAAAAGTCCAGAGCCAGCTACAACTCTGAATTTATTTTGTCGTATTAAAGCAGGAAAACACGGTGATTTCATTGAGATTTCCAAGGAGATTATGCCCTATTGTTAGCTAAACACCAGTGGGCACTAAAGCAGATTTATGGGAGGTTTATGGCCCTGACTCAGCTGTCAGTCCTCAATGGATGGGCCTGCAGGAATCTGCAAGCACAAGCTGAGAGCGACGCAATGACAGCTAATTAAATGTTTGTGTGAAAAATGGCATCGGCCTCCTCAAATCCTCTGTGCCACTGTCAGTGGAGTACCTGAGCAACAGGGGGAAAGAATTAAATCCATCATGAACTAAATGCTTATGAAATGTTTCCTGTGGAATTATTCCTCTCTAGAAACTCATCCCCATTTCGTAAATATCAAATCCTGAATTAAAATGGGCTAAAAAGGTGTTGTTGTTCCGCTCATTTTTTAGAGAGAAAACCAAGTCACAGAGAAATTTATGACCTGCAGACTCTGGAGAAGCTCAGCCCTCATCATCTCCTTGCTGTCCTCTCCAAGCCCCATTTCCTCATGAATCCTGGGCTAATGGCTTTTTTTCGTTGTTTGAACTGCAAAGATATAGTACCAAAACCCTTTCTCATTTACAAAAGGAAATACCCTCAGGTACATATGCACACACACACTTTACAGGTATTTTCATCTGGCTAAAAGATCCACTTGAAGATGATGGACAGACTAGAAAAGAAAATCCATCACCCCATTCACAGTTTTCAAGGGGAAATAGTTTCCCAGATTAAAATGTGGCTCTGAGAAATTGATATAATACAGGTGAAAAATCACATACTTGCTACCTTGAAGTAAATCAGGCTGAAGGCAGTGAACCAAGAAGCCTTTCAAGATTTGCAGTGATATCTCAGAGGGCAGTTTGGTCTTCTGCAACTAAATCTGATTTCTTCCAGCCTGGAACTCTCTCAGTGCGACACAATGAGGAGCAGCTGAGGGAGCTGGGGAGGCTCAGCCTGGAGAAAAGGAGGCTCAGGGGGGACCTTCTCACTCTCTGCAACCCCCTGACAGGAGGGAGGACCTGGGAGGGTTTGGGCTCTGCTCCAGGGAACAGGGACAGGAGGAGAGGGAACGGCCTCAGGCTGGGCCAGGGCAGGGGCAGGGGGGACATCAGGAGGAATTTCTTCATGGAAAAGGTGGTCAGGCATTGGAAGGGGCTGCCCAGGGAGGTGGTGGAGTCCCCATCCCTGGAGGGGTCCGAGGAAGGACTGGACGGGGGACTCAGTGCTCTGAGCTGGGGGACAACGTGGGCATCGGGCACAGGGTGGACTTGATGATCTTGAGAGTCTATTGCAACCTTAATGATTCTGTGATGACATTGCTGGTCATTAGTCACTAATCCCATGACAGTGGGTTCTTCAGAAATGGCTACTCACATTTAGACCATAAATAGTTTTGCCTTCTCACCTTCAGCAACGTGTCTGTGTGCACATGTGGGACATTGTCTGAGGTCTGTCTGTCAGGGCAGAGGAGTTGTGTTTCTCACTTCTAAAAATCTGGGAAAGCCTGGGCTTGCAAATACTGGAAAGAGAGAGCACAGGCAGCCACTCAGAGGAAACTGCAGCCAGTTAGTCCGAACAGTGGCTGGTTGCTTGTTTAATTGATAATGAGATTATTGGTATAGCTCAAAATGCTGAATGTTAGGTCTTCCCTCTCTCCAATACTTAAAACACAAGTTATAGAAGAATATAAATATATATAAATGTGTATATATATCTATATGTGTGTATATATACATGAATAGCTCATGGCATTATCAGACCTGTGCTACCCTGATGAAGGTTAGAGATTTGAACAACTTTGGCCTTAAACACAAGTTATAGATGAATATATAAATATATACATATATGGGAATAGCTCATGACTTTATGTAATCTGTGCTACACTGATGAGTATATTAGAGATCTGAATAGTTCTGACCTTAAACACAAGTTGCAGACGAATATATATATATATATATAAATATTCTGGATAGCTCATGGCATTATGGGATCTGTGCAACGCTGATGAGCATGTTCGAGATTTGAACAATTTGGGCCTTAAACACAAGTTATAGATGAATGCATAAACATGAAACATACATATATACATATACGCCTATGGCATTATGGGACCTGTGTTACACTCATGAGCACGTTATAGATTTGAACAGTTTTGCCCTTAAACTCTGCAAGTTTCGCAGTAATCAGGTGTGCAGTGATGAATTCATAGGAGAGTCTTCCTAAATCTGGAGGGAAGAAAGGGATATTTCTTAAGCTTGCGTGTTTGGAAGGAGGGGAAACTGGCAGCTGAGTTCAGCCCCCTTTCAATGCTCAGGACCAGAGTGACACCCCTGGGCTCTCGAGGACCAAAGGCGCTCAGTGGGTGTGTGACAGGCAGAGCCAGGAGCAGAGCCCGGCTCTGTCCCTGAGCCTGGGAGGGGATGTCACCCAGCTGGCACTTGTCACACCATCCCGGGCTGGGACAGTCCTTCAGCACCAGCCAGAGCTGTTTGCAGGGCACTGGATAGAAAGGAGGGAGTCAAAGGTATTACAGGGACTTCAGAAAGCGGCTGCTGAGAAATAAAATTAGGCAAATTCTGCCAACTCTGGCGTGCTGCCAGAGATGTGTGATGTCACCTTGCCTAATTTTATAAGCACTTAAATCCGTGGGGGTTGCAGAGGAACTGGAAGCTCTTTGTTGCCTTCTCGTACTTCTTTACTTGGTAAAATGAGTTCAGGTTTTTGAGCTGCTCTTGTGCCTGTCACACTCAGCCTCCAGCCAGCTGTGGTGCCATTCACAGGGCAGTGGAATGTCACAGCAAGGGACGACTGGGACCAGGACAAGCTTCAGGAGCCCCATCAGAGGGGCTTTCCCTGTCTGGGTAGCAACACCTTCCATGCTGACAGGCCACTTTCAGCTCTTGGTTTCAGTGCCCTTTGCTGGCACTCCTGTTATACCCAGCTCAGAGGTGGGGAAACTGAGGCAGCCAGCAGGGAGAAGAGTTTCCCAGGCAGAGCCCCATCCTCTCAGACCTGCCTGCCAGGAGCCCATCCATACACATGTCTCACAGCCCTTGGGTTCCTCCTGGCTGGACGAGGTGCTGGTGTGTTTTGATGAGTCTCCTTCCATTCGACACCTCAGGGGGATGTCCTGGGGGTTCAGTGAGGCTGCAGCTCCTCTGGGTCCCATTTCACAGCCCTGCTGTTCATCCCTTGGGCTCGGGAGAGGGGAGAAGCTGCATGAAGCTCCTGGAAATAGTCTGACTTTTTTTATCATGGCTGCACCCTCTGGATGTCCATCCTGCAGTTAAAATGGGTCAGGAAGACAAAAGTGAGTCTCCTTCTGCTTCTTTAGGACCAAATAGCCTAAATGGGTCTGCTGAGACTCCTCCCTTATGAGCAGCCTTGCTTGAAGTAGATGATCTACAGCATGTCCATCACACAGACCGTGAAACCAGGGTGGTCTCTTGCTACTTTAGTCCCAAACGTGGCTTTGTCTTTCCTCTTTCTCACAGGATTTTTAAACTCATATAACCCTATTGATTTCAGAGGGATTACTCCTGATTTACACTGGGAACAGTGCAAAGCCAATTAGGTGAAGTGATCAAACATATCCATTGATCAGTCCTGAAACTCTGGTAATTTCAGCCTTGCTTGGCTTGAGCTGAAATGTTACAGATAAAAGAATTAACTCAAGAAATCAAACCAGAAAACAGTTCTAGTTCTTCAGCAGAGCAAGAACCAGAACTGCCTTTATGTATTTTTTTTTTTCCCCATAACTCGCCATCTGAAGAACACAGCTGATGTCATGAAATAAATGGTTTAAATGCAGACACACAAAGTTTGCTGACACCAATAAATGCAAGTACAGCACTGGAAATGCAGAGTGCAGCCCCGTCAGCAAGGGGAGATCTCTGGAGATGCCATGGACACCCTGGGGCACCTCAGGACTGGCCAGGCTTGGGGCAGCTCCAGGCTGTTTGTAGGCAGGCTCAGCACTTTGCTTGCTTGGCAGATGCTGCAGGGCTGCAGCTTCCAAAGTCTGCTCGTGCAGCAGGGGATTTTCAGCTTTAAGAGGGTAAACCCCCTAAATGCCACTGAGATTCTGCAAAAGTTCTCTCCCTTCTTGCAGGACACGTAGTGCAATGAGCTCAGGGTGCTGACTGTGTGTTCCCAGGGACTTGCTAACACTGTGGCAGCTTTAGTCTGAAATAAAGGCCAGAAAGGTTTCTCTCCCATCCTGTGCCATATCTCCCCATCTCTGCAGTGCCTGTGCCCTCCCTGAAACACTCTACTGACATGACTAACACTAGGAAAATAGGGTTTGGTTTTTCTTTGGGGATTTCCAGCATGGTCAAGGGACTTTGGTGCATCACTTACTCATTCTTGGAGTGCAGTGAGCTCCTGCTTTCCCCAGGATTGTTTCAACCATGAAATTAGAGAAAGATTGCAATTTTTCCAAAATATCCACAGCTTTTATTTCCATGAAAAGTGCAAAGGGTGCAACACACACACCCAAACAGGAGAACTTATGCGGGACCAGCTTCTCCCTGATTTATCCATTCTCCTGATCAGGTCCCCCTCAGAAATCAGGCCATGCAGTTACTGCAAGAGTCTGGAGATTTGGAGAGTGGGCCATGTAATGATCATGACACACCATGTGATGTCTTGGGGGAGCATCAAGAGTCAGTAGAATTCCATTAAGGATTCCTGTTCCAACTTTATAAACCAAGCCACTGGAAAACTCAGGTGATTTGCGTACCCTGGCAGAGGGAGTATAATTTGTTAAGGTTTTAGTGAAACTCCTTCACACTTCATTCCTGGTATTCAGCTGTGGAATAAGACACAGAAAATTCCCAGTCTTCCATGTGAACTCCTGCTTACAAACCTTCCACAGCCACAGCAGGGTCAGGAGACGCAAAGAAGCAGAAGAAACTCAATGAGAAATAACCATTCACCTGGCAGGTGGCAACACCGGGATATACATTATTTTCCTGGGTCTGTGTATCCTGCAGGCTCATGGGGCAGTGCAAACTCAGGGATGAACAGAATAAGGAAGGAATAGTCACGGAATCATAAAATTAATCACAGACTGGTTTGGGTTGGAAGGCACCTTAAAGACCAGGGGGCTCCAAGCCACATCCAACCTGGCCTTGAACACTTCCAGGGATGCATAGTCAGTCCCTCAACTGAATGCCCAGCACAGTAAGAGAAGGAAAAGCTTACCCAGAGGAGATGGAAAGGGGGAATGTGGCTGGAAAGGAAGTGAAATGCAAGGACAAGTGGTGGGGAGCAGGGTCTGCAATCCAAGAGCTGTGTCACAGGGATGCAGTGCCAGGATGCAGAAGCTGGAACACTGGGATAGGGTGCTGGGATGCAGGAGCTGCAGTACTGGGATGTGGTGCTTGGGTTCAGGGGATGGGGTGCCGGGATGCGGTGCCTGGGATGTAGAAGCTGGGTCACAGGGATGCACTGTCTGGATGCAGAGGATGGAACACCGGGATGCGGTGCCGGGCTGCAGGAGATGGAACAGCAGGATGTGGAGCTGGGCTGCAGGAGATGGAACAGCAGGATGTGGTGCCGGGATGCAGGGGTGGGACACGGGGATGTGGTGCCAGGATGCAGGGAATGAAGTCCCGGGATGTAGAAGCTGGGTCACATGGATGCACTGTCGGGATGCAGGGGATGAAACTCCGGGATGCAGGGGATGGAACACTGGGATGCAGTGCCAAGATGCAGGGAATATGGTGCCAGAATGCAGGAGCTGGGTCACAGGGATGCGGCGCCGGGATGCAGGGGATGGAACACCGAGATGCGGAGCCGGGATGCAGGGAATGTGGTCCCGGGATGTAGAAGCTGGGTCTCCGGGATGCACTGTCGGGATGCAGGGGATGAAACACCGGGATACAGAGCTGTGGGCGGCCCTGCGGCTCGATCGGCGCCGGCTGCAGTGCCGGGCGCGGCCGTGGGATGGAGCCGTCCGCGCATCCCCTGGGATGGAGCCGACCCTGCAACCCGTGGGATGGAGCCATCGGTCGTTCCCATGGGATGTTCCAGTCCCTGCATCCCTTGGGATGTTCCCGTCTGCGCATCCCGTGGGATGGAGCTGTCAGTGGTTCCCGTGGGATGTTCCCGTCCCCGCATCCCACGGGATGTTCCCGTCCTCGCATCCCGTGGGATGTTCCCGTCCCCGCATCCCGTAGGATGTTCCCGTCCCCGCATCCCACGGGATGTTCCCGTCCCCGCATCCCACGGGATGTTCCCGTCCCTGCATCCCGTGCGATGGAGCCGTCCGTCCCTCCCATGGGATGTTCCCGTCCCCGCATCCCGGGGGATGGAGCCGTCGGTCGTTCCCGTGGGATATTTCAGTCCCTGCATCCCCTGGGATGGAGCCGTCCGTCCATCCCATGGGACGTTCCCGTCCCCGCGCGGCTCCGGCGGGGCAGCCCCGGCCCTTTGGATTTCGGGGCGTTCCCGGGCCACGGGGGCTGGCGGCGGGCAGAGCCTGCCCTCGGGCACCGCGGGGGCACCCGGGCAGGAGCGGCGCCGTCCCGGCCCCTCCAGCAGCAGCTTTCGGGTCCCTGGTGCCCAGAGAAGCTGTGGCTGCCCCATCCCTGGAAGGGTCCAAGGGCAGGTTGGACGGGGCTTGGAGCAACCTGGGCTGGTGGAAGGGGGTCTTGGAAGAAGACCTTTAAGGTCCCTCCCAATCCAAGCCAGTCTAGGATTCCATGAACAATCTCACCTGAAGTCCTGGTGAAATCCGCATTTTAGCCGTGAGAGAACAGAGCGACATTCCGAAAGCACACGAAGAGCCGTTTTCAGGAGTATGTTCCACTTCAATGTTGAAAAGCTTCTTGTAATTACACCATGAAAATAATTTGGTTAAATTAAGCTTACATGCACAGAATTTCTATTTCATAGAATCCCAGAATGGTCTGGGTTAGAGGGGACCTTGAAGTTCATCCAGTCCCACCCCCTGCCATAAGCAGGGACTCCTTCCACTAGACCAGGTTGCTCCAAACCCCATCCAACAGGACTCTGAATATTTCCAGAGGTGGGGCATCCACCACCTCTCTGAGCATTCTCTGCCAAGGCCTCACCACCCTCACTGTAAAAATCTTATTCTTGATATCTAATCCAAATTGACCCTCTTTTACTTTAAAACCTTTACCTCTATTTGTAAGAAGGTGAACAAGAAATTTCATTTTTTTGGCTGATAGCTGCAATCCGCGAGAGTTCTAAATCCACGACTGTTCTAAATTTTCCAGTTGAGTTATACTGCTGTGAATTCCCTGTGCACATCAGATATTATCAGCCAAGGAGTAAAAAGCAGCTCCCACCTTCTGTTCCAGCTGCTGCTGCTTGTTGCTCTGAGCTGCTGCTCTGCAGTTTGTCCTTAGCATGGTTAGAGAAAATAACTGGGGTGCCAAAGGCTGATGGCACTTACCTTAAAGAACAAAACAAAAAACCAAAAAAAAAACCCACAAAAAAAGTCAGGAATGATCATTTAATCTGTTGTTTCCTTCAGGGAACACCTTTGAAGACTATTCAAGAATCCTACAGCGTGTCCCGACCAAGAGAGCTGCTGCCTACATGAGAGGTCAGTGGGGAGCCCAGTGGAGGCAAGAGCTGTCAAAGGGAGATTGCAGAGCTGGCTGGAGAGCTGCTCCTCTTATTCCAACTGGGTTTCATGGGAAATAGCCTTTTTGTCCAAAGGGGAATTTTATAGGAAAAAAAGTCTGTAGCTTTCCTGGAATATGGGTGTGGCTGGAAAACCCCTATCTCATCCTGTAATATTTTATATTTTTTATTTTATTAAAAAAGCAAATGAACAAAAAAATGAACAGCCACATTCTGCACACACACATGAATACAAATCTCCATTATTTCCTTTCTAATATCAAGCTGGGAAATAATGGAGATGTATATTCATGCATCTCCCTGTCTTGGGTTTCCCAAGGGCTGCGTAAGTCCTTGGAACTTTTTACTGCCCCACTTCCATGGGTGAACTCCCAGCTGCCTGTCCAGGGCTTTCTCCTGGGGTATCCTGCAGGAAACCGGTGCACAGGTATCTCCTTTTCCCAGGAAACACTCTGCTGGAAGTCACCTGGGGCTGAATTCAGGGCCCTGGAGCTCAGCAGCTCCTGTTCACACCTCTTTGCTTCCCTTTCCAGTGTCCAGTCCAGTGAACAGTTCCAAGCTGAGCCTGGTGGAGAAGGGCATTTGTGAGGACATCCAGTGCAAGAGCAAAGAGCTGGTGATCCAGGAACAAGGTGTCTACTTGATCTACTACCACTTGAACTTTCACTTTCCCAACTGCTCAAACAGCCCCATTGACATAAAGATAGAGCTCCTTGTGAACGACAGAGTCGACAAGCAGATGTTATCCACGTGGTGCGCGTCGGAAACGTGCCAAGGAAAGACTTTTAAGACCTTTTTCCACCTCCATTTGACACACCTGAATGTGAAGGACCGAGTGTCGGTAGCGCTTAACCATCCTAAATTCTTGAATGAAGTTTCTCTTCCCAATGACAACGTCCTTGGGGTGTTGAGGTACAGCGATGAGATGTGAGCAGCTCCCTGACTTCCCACCGCTGCCCAGACCAACCTTCCTTGACCATCAGTAGCCTGCTTTTACTAGGCAACACCTCGTTTGAAATTTCCTATCTTACCTCATCCCCAGGGTAAAACAAGGAACTTTGTGAGTGTCCCAGAAAAAAAGAAAACAAACCACACTGCCAGAGCCCACACCTGGCAGGTTCCTGTGGTTTGGCTCCGGGTGGGATTGTTGGACTGTCCAGATATAACCCACAGATGGACCAAGGGTTCCTCAAACCAATCTGTGTAAACATGGGTTACAACTCGACCAGATTATGGGGAGAACGAACAATATGGAGAGCTTTAGGGTAACAGGCTGTGGGCACAGTCTCTGTGCCGAGGAGATGGGGAAATCCTTTTAACTGAATTTTATGGGGTAGTATTTTGACCTCGTCTTCCCAAAAAACCTAACAGTCAAAGCTTGCAATCAAGGCTTTCTTCACCACGAGCACGCAGCCACAGCTCTGGAGTAGATTTATGGCGAGATTGTGTGACAGCAAAGATGATGAAATTCTTGACTCTGGGACAGGACGTAGGAAATACGGGATTTACAGGATATTTCTGTGCTGTGTTCTGCTATGGACTTTATGCAATTTACTTTGAGTGTCTTCCTTTTCACTATTTATCCATCTTTTCTATTTAAATATAAAGCTCTTTGGGACAGAGACTTTGTAAATGCACAGCGCTCAGCCTCTGTTCTCACTTGGGGTTCCTTTTCATACCTAATTGAAAAACAACAACGGAGTTGTAAATCCAGTAAATAGCAAAGAACATGATGATACATTTTCCTGGGATGGGAAATTTTCCACATGGGCTGTAAATACACCTCCAACACCTGCTGAAAAGCCAAGAGCCAGGTCTGAGGTCCAGACCTTCCCGAATTTCAGATTGGCCCTCAGCTGAGAGCTGTAGGGTGGGGGCAGCTCAGGGGATGGATGGTGTTTGAGCTTCTTTGGCTTAGTGGAAACTTTAGATAATGCAGGATCAAAGAGGAATCTCAGGCCCTCGTTCTATGAATTGCAACAACACAGGCATCTAATTGAAAGATAATTCTTACAGTGTGGGGAGGGAAGGGACCAAAATGTTACCAAAGGTGGTATCAGTCCCCTTTTTGTCTTTTCCCTTCATCTCTGAGATCCTACTGAGGTCCATTTTCGCCCTCATTCAAGTTCTTCCCCTTGCACAGCAAGGGGACAGTACATTTGGTACATGACTAGAGCTTGGCAAACTCTTCCCATGAAAACATTTACTCATAGATTTATTTTCTGGCTTCAAAAACCCAGTGGTTTATTACTCAGGCTTAGCTGATGTTGTCAAGGGATGCAGCTAAGTTTGTGTGAGCACATTCAAAATATTCCTCATAGTGATAGTTTGTTACTTGTGTTATGTGGGGCAGATTAGTGAGGTTTTGTCTCATCGACCAGGTGACACCAAAACACTCGAGACACTTTCAAAAGGTCAGGAGCAACTGATAGGATTCATTGCTAGAGATACCCACTTTCTGTTTTGATAAACACTGATTCAGACAAAAAATTCTTTTGCTATTAGTGGTTGAGGGGGAAAAAAAGGAAAGAAAACTAAATCTGAGAAAAAAAAACAAAACCAAAGATTTCATTTTCTTTCTTTTTCTCTTAGCAAAAAGGAGTTTGTCTTTCTAACAGTCAGCTTGCCCTGCCCATGACTTTGTAACCTCCACTGGCATCTCTTCACCCCTTTGGACCCTATAAATCTCTCCTGTCTCTGAACAGGGTTTTTAACCTCTATTTGCCTCCACTCTGACACACAAAACTAATCTCCAGAGAATTTTAAGGCAGCCTGACTGTGGGGACTCACAGCTCCTGAGTACAGAGAAGGCAGCTAATGAATGAAAATATGCATTTACTCACACCTATCATACCCCTCCTTTTCCTGAAGGCTTTGAGTTGAAAGAGAAAGAGTATTTTTTAAAAAAAAATAAAGCAGCTCTCTGCATAGGATGATTTTATTCTATTATTTTGCCAGATAGAGGAAACCCTGACAAAGCAGCACTAAGCTCCTCAGCCCCAGGCTCTTTAATAGCACAGGATAAAGCAATCTGGCCTCTACTCCGTTGCCTCTGAGAAATAAGAATAAATTAGAGCCATAAAGAGAGCCCATCAATAGCGACCAATTTTCCCATCAGTTATAAAAACGTTAAATAGCTTTCACTGGAGCAAGGCAGGCCCTGAGCCAGGCAGAAGCCTCCTTGTTTTCTGACAGACTCTGAAACACTTCTTTCTGTCATCCTTTTTCCTTCTTTTTCCCTAAGTTTTTTTGAAGCAGGTCATTTTTTGGCAACAATCCTGTACCTAAAAAAAAAAAAAACCAAAAAAAACCAAAAAAGAAACGCAGGCTGGTGCTTCCCACAATGATGTGTCTCTTCTGCAATTCCCTGTGGGACCTGTCCCTGGGGTCACTCTTTGCAGCATCATCTGAGGGACCAGCCCTTGCCCTGGTTCCCCACCACAGGGCTCAGCCCAGAGAAAGGCGGGACACCGAAAGCACTGAAGTCATGGAGAGAAGTGGTGGAAGTTCCTCCCCTGGTCATCAGATGTGGCAAACGTGGGGATTTCTGGGCCCCTGCTCTGTCATTAACTCGACCAGGCACCGGGAGCAGGAGCAACAACCTCCCAGATTTGCTCTGTCGAGGTTTCCTATCCCTCCCCAGGCATTGATAAAGCCGCTTTCTGACACTGCTATCTGCTCAGCTAAGGGGCATCTTTAGGAGTTATTCCTAACCTTGATTGAGAGGAAAAAAAAATGCCTATTATTGGCTTAATTCTGGCCGTAGAAGAATATTTAATTGCTACAGAAATTATTAATAGGGTCTTCAATAGAAGCCACGTTGATGTAACACAGTTCCGTCCCGGCTCACCCGGGGGCAGCAAACCAAAATCTGATCAAGTTTAATATCAGAGATTACAGAGCTGGATCTGAGCTCTGCCAGAGCTGGGAAGACTCTGAGACCAGGATAGCAATTAGATTTCACAAGGCTTGGCACCTCCCATGAAATTGGCCTCAACCCAAACTCCTCAAAGCTCAGATCTGAAAAATTAGGCCATGCCTTATCTGACACACATTCATTTTCACCGAGGGATTTGCACATTCACTTCGGGGTTTGTTTCGTTTTCTTCTGCAGCACAAGGACAAAACCTCACTGTCACTTAAGAAAGAAACCCCTTGCTGTTGCAAGGGACAGCCAGGAATTCTCTGCTACCTAAAAAACGCACAGCAATCCCTGTTCAAAGATCCCACTCGGATCAATAGTGCAACTACCTGACCTTGCACTCCCTCTTACCCACCCAGAGCCCTCTGAAGAACAAACAGCATTCTGCAAAACCCTTTGGGTTGGCCAATTGCTCGTGCTCTTAAATTAATATTTTTATTATTTGTAATTTTATTAAGATAGAAAAATCCCAAGCAGCCCTGCTGCTTTCAAGTGCCCTGTCCTGAAGATAAAGTAAGGAAGGGACAACTCAGCACAAATAACCAACTAAAATAAATAAGAAGCCTTTGCTTTTTGGGGTCTTAATGACAGGTCTTTGAAAACTGGAAGTGATACAACCTGTGCTTGGTGTGAACAGCAAGGGAAAACCTCATAGCAAAGGCAGCTTCTGAGGGAAGAACAAGTGAAAAAAATGCAAATCCTGATGATTCCTTGTGACAGCAGGAAATGCACTTGGTGACCTCCAAATCCTTTCCAGCTTCGGGTTTTTACGGCTACAATAGGCTCAGTTTCAGGAAAGTGTGATGGAATGTGAGGATAGGGGGGCTTGGGAGAATGTTTTGGAAGAGCACATTCTGCAGCCATACCTGGACCACAAGGGGGTTTTAAATTCCCAATTTCTCTTTTCAGTACCCCTCCCAGGAGCTGGAAGTTTAGGGGGGGAGGAGGGCAGAGCCCAAAAAGGGACAGCGTGGCACGGCCTGCGATTCAGGGGCTTCCAAGGAGAGTGAAGGTTGTGAGACCCCAAAGGTTGCCATTCCCATCAGGGATGGAGCTTTTGGCCCCTCCACGCTCAGCATCCCCCTGGGATTGCAGCCGGATCCCCGCAGGCAGCAGCCACTGGCTCAGTTGTGAGCACACCACGGGTAAAGTCATCAGGTTTGCCTGAACTGACATATCCTGCAGTATTAACATACCATTTCCCCTCATGTCAACAACGTCTAAATTTAGGTTCCCTAATTCCCTCTTATAGCCAGTGTGAAACAGGAACCTCCAAGGTGAGTCAGAGCACCCAAAATAGCTGTTTAAAAAAGACACGTTCAGCTGCTGAGTGAGTCTTTACTCCGTCAGGTCCTCCGTCCCAACAGCTTCATTCGAGTCGAGATAAAGAAAAGATTATTTAATATGGGGATTGATAATTTATGGACGCTTTCTATGGGTAATTTATGGACAGTTTCTACAGCTCCCCAGGGAGTGCTGCCTGTGTTGGAGGCTCTGGGAGGCTCAGGCAAAGCCACCGCTCTGCAGTAGAACTTATTTATAAGGTAAAACACAAAGGAGACCTGAGCTGAGGTGAGCGAGTTGTTAGATTTATGGATACACACACACACACAAAAAAAATAATAAGATTTTCCAGCTTAGTTCACTTTTATTCCGCCTATTTCTTGGATTTGTTCAGACCTGGAAGAGGGAGAGACACATTTTTGAATTAAGCATCAATTCAGTACTTGAAGTCACTTTTGAAGTGACTGTTTTCTCATCTAAAACTGTTCAACTTTATTTGACATTTTCCTTCAGTTTACATATTTTTAATTATCTTTCTATCATTCTGCTTCTTCCTCTCTTTGCTTCTATTTTTCCAGCTCTATTATTTGCATAAAAGTGGATGTGAAAAGGAAATAAAACATAAAGGGGGAAAAGGAAGGAAAGCAAAGTGTGAAGAATTGGGGAAAAAAAAAAAACCCACCTGTTTTAATAGTTTAAATGAGCTCTACAGAAGCTCTGACTCAAAGGATGTGAGTAAATGTGGCTCCAGATCTAGCTTGGATGGAGCTTGGAGCAACCTGGGATAGTGGAAGGTGTCCCTGCCCATGGCAGGGGGTGGAATGAGAGGAGCTTTAAAGTCCTTTCCAGCCCAAACCAGTTGGGGATTCTTTGGTTCTAATATTGGCATGTGAAAAAAAATCTGAAACCAGGAATTTCTACATCTTATGCTTTAGAGGAAGAACAAGTTTAATGCTTTAAAATGCTAATTTTATGCAATTTTTAAGTACTTTATATGAATGTAATTCCAGGGGCTTCACCCAAGTTCCTCAAGCTTGACAGTGGTGGAAGGACTTTTGCCTCTGGAAGGCAGAACTGTGTGAAGTATTGAAGAGCCTTTATATTTAAAGGGTATTTTTTCATGTATAAACCCAACTGTGTTGTGAGACAGTTCACTGGGGGCTTTAGCAATACACACATATGAAATGTCCGAATAATTCTATCATGTAAAAATGAGATTGTTCTATGTTAATTATTGCAGTTTAAACATTGAGGGCACTGGTGTTTTCCTGAATAAACACACCTGATTTATAGCACGGTGGTGAGAGTGTCTTTAATCATCTCCAGACAGATCACAGGGCATGTCTGCAGGTAAATATGGGCATAGACTGATCCTGCACCCTGAAAAAAACCCAAACCTATTCCTTATGGGAAAGACCATCTGGTGTTGGACCACAAAGCCCTTTGGACAACTTGTGGCTGCAGTGCAAGCCTGCCCTTCTCCTGTAGGGCTGTAGTAGAGTCATGGAATGATCTGGATTGGAAGGGAACTTATAGATCATCTCATCCCACCTCCTGCCATGGGCAGGGACAACTCCCACCAGCCCAGGCTGCTCCAAGCCCCATCCAACCTGGCCTTGGACACTTCCAGGGATCCAGGGGCAGCCACAGCTTCTCTGGGCACCCTGTGCCAGGGCCTGCCCACCCTCCCAGCAGCACAAGGAACACGTTTGCTCTGGTCTGGTTGGCGTGTTTATGAAATTTTTACTGGTTTAGATATCACTGCTGTGAGCTGGAATAGCCCTTGGGGTGAGCAGGGGGCTGGTCCCCTGGTCCCCAGTTTGGACCAGCAGCAGCAGGACGAGGTTGTTCCTGGGTCTGGCTCTGCTGGTCTCGAGTTAGTGGCACCTGAACAAAGGCAGCTGGAAGTACCACAGTGCTCTCAGTGTTATGGGGTGGTGGAAAGAGGCAGATCCATCCCTGGAAAGGAACCACAGCTTCACAGGAGAGCTTCAGTACTAATTCAATGGTCTCAGAGGTCTTTTCCAACCTAAAGCATTCTGTGATTCTGGGTGATCCTGTGATTCATTCCCAGTTGCAGATAAGTTTGCAAAATGTGAAGAGATCTCCCATTGCTAGGCAGGCTTTTTTTGTTTTCTCCAACGAGAATAAAATTTCTTTGTGGAGATGTAATGATTTAAACTCTTTAGTCAAATGCTAATTAAAGTTTGGGAACTCAGTCCTGGAAGGGACTCATACGTTTGCTCTGACGCAGAGGAACACTTCAGTGCAGACCCTGCTTCAAGCAGGTGTTTAATTGCATCGAAGAGGCTCCAAAAATATCCAGCCTCTTAAATTTTGAAGTGTTTTTAAGCAGGAACAGTCATAGTACAAGAGTTTAGGTGCTGAAGAACTCAGGGTCATGGCATTATATAAACAACTCAGCAAGATCCATTTGTTTAGTGGCAATGCTTTCAATGAGTCACTTGATCTGTTTTTAATGAGTCACTTGATATTTTCCTATAACTTTAATAATAGAATCACAGAATTCCAGAATGGTTTGAGTTGGGAGGGACCTCGAAGTTCATCTCATTCCACTCCCTGCCATGGGCAGGAACACCTTCCACCAGCCCAGGTTGCTCCAAGCCCCATCCAACCTGGCCTCGGACACTTCCAGGGATGGGGCAGCCACAGCTACTCTGGACACCCTGTGCCAGGGCTGATCCTTCATTACAATATAAATTAGATGTGTTTTAAGGTGCAAATAACTTCAGCTTAAGGGTGTAAAGCTCAATAAGCAACAAGGATTTCAGTGTGCATTCTATGCAGGTATTACATAGTCACTCCAAGGATAACAGGAATTGAAAAGGTAAAGGTGAAAAAAAAACCCCAACTCTTAAGCTGATTTTTTTAAAAAAAAATTCAGATAAAACTAAAAAGAAAACTATAGTAACCATGGGTTTGCATAAGAAAACACAATAGAGATGACTCATCCTACAAGTCCCCTTGTGTTAAATTCTGTGAGATCAGAGTAACTTCCTCATTGTAAAAGATAAAGACATGAGAAAATAACTTCATAAATAACCTGCCCCATGAGGTACATGCCATGTACATTTCAAAAGGGCTTTTTTTTTAATTTACCAAAGTCTAAGATTTATTTTTATGAAGCAAGGAGATTATTTATTGCGGCAGATTCACTGGCATGCCATTGTCAAGGATGCACTTCATTAGCAGCACTGTCAGATAGAAGGCTGGTCCTTTTAGAAGGTGAAGTTTAAGTACTGCAGAGAAAGCAAAACTTGCTGGCCTGACTCAAATCCAAGAGTATCCAGCATGGCCAGCCTGGTAAAAGGGCAGGACCTGTCCCCTGCACCCTCCCATCCCACCAGGATGGGATCACCTGGACCTCTGAGACGGGATGTCTCAGTTATTCTGGGCGTTCTGTACATACATCAACACCCCATTGCCCTCAAACCTCGTAACTCCAACCTCCCGCAATGCAACAACCACACACTAATTATTCAGAAATGTGACGGGCAAAAATCACTCCTTTGGGTTATTTTTAATGAAAGCCCTTTATATCAGGGTGAAGCACCATTGTTTGGCTTTCCTTATCGTGTCCCCAAAACAGAAATGACTCACATTCCTCACTTGAGGTGTCATCGCTGATTGTGTTTGATTTAGCATGTTTTCCCTCCTGTTGCTCTAGGACCCATCCCCAAAAACAAAGGAAAATAGGAAAATCCAGGGATCTGGAACTAAACCGCACAGAGAGGAAACTAAAGGATGAAAGAGAAAACAATGAAACTCGGGGTGAAAAACATCCAACTCATCCCCTCCCCTACGTAACTGGTGAGATAATTGAGCTAATCTGGTTTCAGGCATCTTAAAGGTTACTTAGAAACCATCTATTTTTATCATTCATCCCAAAGCCCATCAAAAGGACAAAATGAGTCCATTGACCAACAGTCACTACAACACCTAATCCAGGAAACAAAACTCCACTCCTCTCCAACAACAAAAATTCCAGCTTCCAACAGCAAGGAAGTTTTTCCCTGGATAAATTTTAGAAGTTCATATGCTACAGTTCATTTATGTTGCAGGATTCTGAAATATTCTGAGCCTTACTCAGATCAGTTATGGGTCCCTGTTCAATGGGATTATTCAGTATTACTGAATACGTAAACTCATATCATCCCTGATTTGCTTCTTTCTCCCTGATAGAACAGTCTCCAAAGGGGAAGAAAGAGATTTGTTTCTCAATTCTTCATTAGCGATTTCCCACCAGAGAATCAAAATGAATGGACTATTTTACAGGAAAAAGGGAATATTGCAGAAAAGAAAGTGAAATACTAATTTTTTTTGTTTGCTTTCCCAAGGCTTTCAGGACTCAGCCCCACAAGGAACACCAATGTCCCAGAAAGTGCAAGTCATGGATTTTTCAACAAAGACTGACTATTTTCTCACTTTTTTCTGAGAAGTACCAGTTTCACTGAAACATGTATCAACAGGAGTTGCTAAGACCATGGCTGGAATTTCTGATCAAAACCACGGAAAGACCAAGACACGAACCTAAAATATCTGGCTCTTCCCAGAGGCAGGAGGACGTGGCTGCAAAGCCTTGCACTAGCGGAGACCCCCAAACCTTGATGCTCTGCTCCCAGTTCCACCACAGCACAGCCCCCCTGCTCAGACTCCTGATGGATGCAACTGTGGATGGGAACATCCTGTCCTGGCGTCCATGACACTTGGGGCTTCCTTGCTAACAACAGGTGATCCATGAAAATCCCAAAAGCACAGAGCAAGAACCTCAGAGCTGAAGACCAAATCTGAGAGCTGCTGCTGGGGATGGACCAGTAGAACTCCACAGATGGAGGGGCTGGTGGTCCAAAACCGTGTAGCAGAGGTCTAGTAAATGGGTTTCAGTTATTTGGTTTGGGGTTTTGAAGGTGATGGGAGAAACTCTGGAGAGCTGCAAATACTCATCACGCACAGGAGGAATTTTGATAGAATCACAGACTGTCCTGAATTGAAGAGACCCACAAGGACCATCCAGCCCAACTCCTGGCCCTGCACAGACACCCCAACAATCCCATCCTGTCCCCCAGAGCGTTGTCCAAACCCTCCTGGAGCTCTGGCAGCCTTGGGGCCGTGCCCACTGCCCTGGGGAGCCTGGGCAGTGCCCACCACCCTCTGGGGGAAGAATCTTTTCCTGACACCCAACCTAACCCTCCCCAGACTTAGAAATTACAATCCATAATTGCTGGAGTCTTCTGGAAAACCCATCACTGTGTAACTCCCCAGAGGAGGTTGCACCACCCTTTCTGATGCTGTGGGACATTCCCTCGGAGGAGCGCCTGGAACAGCACCAACCAACTACGAGTGCTCACCCCCCTCCACATGCTTATTTCCCAGCCATGCCTCGCTGTCCTGTTGACATCAGGCTCTTTCTCCCCTCTTCAAGTCAAACAAATTCCTGAAAAATATGTGTAAGGCCTTTTCTTTGCTATTTTCTTCCCCCCAAGAGAAGGATGGGAAGTGCAAAGTGTTGGCCAGAGCTTCCTCTTTCCATTTCCTCGAGTCCATTTCCCTCTGAAGCTGATTATTTTTATTTTTATTTTTTTTTGTGCCAGCCCAGTCTCTGCTCCCTTCTCCTTGGGGAAGGCACTGGGAGGTTCTCTGTCTCAAAAACACAGGCAGACAGAAACTCTCCTGTGGAAGGGGCAGCACTGCCTGCTTCCTCTTCTCAGGAGAAACTTGTGGGAGTAGGAGAAAGAAGAAAATTGCCTGGCAAGTTGAAAAGAATGATCTATTAACTTGCCTGAGCTCGGGATGGATTTTGTCAGGGGTTTTCCGGGGAATCTGAAGCACTGAATGTACAGTTTGCTCAGGAACATGCTGACATTTGGGGAGCAGCTTTTTGAAATGGTCACACTCTTGCTCATTGCCAGCTCTGCTGCTGACTCAGGGTGGCTGTGCCCACCCCCACCTCAGGGCAGGGATTTGTCTTGGGCACTGGGCACTCACAGAGTTGGATGCTGGTGGTACAACACCCATGGAGGGTCAGTGTTGGGGAATTTCTTGCTGAAAATGGACATGTGAGCGACCCTAGAACTTTGGGTGCAGTTATGCTGAGAGGCCTCTGAGACTGCAGTGAAAAGCTATTTTTAAGAAGCCTCTGTGGAGATCAACAGGGAGAAGAATGTAAACTTAGAGAAGCTGCAGCAGAAGGTTGAAAAACATCGGCCACAGAGAGAGGTCACGAGGACTTTATTTTACACCAATAGAGTTGTGTGTTATTGGCATTAACCAGTCAGGGGGTGGTTTGCAGTGTGTGTGCAGTGTGTGAGCCATCTGGGTTATTTAAGGGGTGTTTTCACAACAATAAATGGCATTACCTTGATCATATTGGTCAGCTAGTGGTGTCCATAATTATTTGTCAGGATGTGACAAATCCCACACCTGGGATGAGAGTGGGACCACCCAGGAGGCTGCCCCAAGGCAGACAGTGTGGCTGCTGCTCAGACTCACCTGCAAACAGGTGTTTTCCTGCCTGTTTTCCCTGGCCCTTTTCCTTCCCAAACCTCACACTGGGTCCTCCTGCTTGTTTCTGGGTTGTCTCATCCCGTGCACTGACTGTACCAGGACAACAAAGAGACAGTAAAACGGGACTGAGGATTTTCCAGCAAGTCCAGGGCAATGATTTCAGGCTGCCTTCATTTTCACAAGCTCTGCCTGAGGTGTGTCCTTGCCCTCTCCATCCCCCAAAAGCACATGCACAAAATGAGCCACCATCCAGGAAAACACTTGGCGTATCTTATTTGAGGTTTATGTTTCCTGATGCACAACAAAACACACTTAAAATCCCTCCAGCTCTCCATCATCAGATGGATGCTCAAAAGCACAGGAGTAATGGCAACAGAGCATCCCTGTGCCCATGGGATACAGCCCCCGGGACTAAAGTGGTACAAGGCAGTTCCCAGAGGATCATTGATCAGGATCCAAATGCTACGAAAGCAGGACCAATCCAGTGGGGCACCTCAGACTTTGGATGCTTTGGATGCATTTCAGCTGTCCATCATATGTTGGATTACGTATTTAAACTACAAATCACAGCATCATAGCATGTGAAGGGGTTGGAAGGGACTTTAAAGACCATCCAGTCCCCAACCTCCCTGCCATGGGCAGGGACACTTCCCACTAGACCAGGTGGCTCAAGGCCTTGTCCAATCTGTCCATGAACACTTCCAGGGATGGACACATCCACAAACTCCCTGGGTAACCTGTGCCAGTGTCTCATCACCCTCACAGGGAAGAATTTCTTCATAATATCTAACCTAAATTTCCCCTCTTTCAATTTGTACTCATTTCCCCTTCTCCTTCTATTGCAGTTCCTGATGTAGAATCCCTCTCTGCTTCCTTGTAGCCCCTTCAGATACTGGAAGATGCTCTGAGGTCTCCACACAACCTTCTCTTCTCCAGGCCCCAACTTTCTCAGGCTGTGTACACAAGGGAGGTGTCCCAGCCCTCTTACCAACTCTGTGGCCTCCTCTGGACTTGCTCCAATAGTTCCATGTCCTTCTTACACTGGGAACCCCAGAACTGTGCTCAGGGCGCCAAGTGGGGTCTCATAAGAGCTGAGTAGAGGAGGAGAATCACCTTCCTGGACCTGCTGGCCACAATCCTTTGGATGCAGCCCAGGATCCCATTGGCTTTCAGGGCTGTGAGCCCACAGTGCTGGCTCATGGGCAATTTGACATCACCCATCACCCCCAAAGACTGCTCTCAATCCCTTCTTCACCCAACCTGTCTGCGTGTCTGGGATTGCCCTGACCCAGGTGCAGGACCTTGCCCTTGGCTTTGTTGACCTTCAGGAGGTTCCCATGGTCCCCCCTGTGCAGCCTGTCCATGTCCCTCTGGGTCCATCCCTTCCCTCCATGGTCCCCCCTGTGCAGCCTGTCCATGTCCCTCTGGGTCCATCCCTTCCCTCCGTGGTCCCCCCTGTGCAGCCTGTCCATGTCCCTCTGGGTCCATCCTTTCCCTCCAGCTGTGCTGCCCACGCAGCTCTGTGCCATCAGTGAATGTGCTGAGGGTGCCTGGATCCCACTGTCCATGTCTGGGCCTTGAGCAGCACCCCCTGTGACATCCCCTGGCCCTGCCCTCCCTTTAATCTTGACCCACAAGCTCTCAGGTGGCTCCTCATCCTTGCCCAGGCAGAGTTCCAGACACTCCAGCCAGTCATTGACACAGAGGGCTCCACCCCCTCATCTCCCTCTCCTGTCTTTCGTAAAAAGCCTAAAACCTTCCATTCCGATGCTCCGGTCACGGGATCCATCCCCTCCTGTCTCCGTGATGCCAATGAAAACATTCCCACCCAGGCGTGTGCACGTCTTGATGCCTCTTGTTAGTTCCCCATGCTCTGTGTGTTTGTGTGGAGGCACCCAAGCCACTCCCTGGATAAATCCAGCTCGCTGGCTGGAGTGTCTGGAATGCCTTTGCACCGTTCCAGGCATCCACCACATGTGTTGGCATGGGTTTGGATGGACAGGTGCCCTCCAGGCATCCACCACATGTGTTGGCATGGGTTTGGATGGACAGGTGCCCTCCAGGCATCCACCACATGTGTTGGCATGGGTTTGGATGGACAGGTGCCCTCCAGGCATCCACCACATGTGTTGGCATGGGTTTGGATGGACAGGTGCCCTCCAGGCATCCACCACATGTGTTGGCATGGGTTTGGATGGACAGGTGCCCTCCAGGCATCCACCCCATGTGTTGGCATGGATTTGGATGGACAGGTGCCCTCCCCTCCCCTGACAAATCCAATTACAGCGTGACCCACCCCCAGAGGACACAGCCCCTGGGACTGAACTGAAACAGGGCAGTTCCCAGAGGATCATTGATCAGGATCCAAGGACTATAAAAGCAGAACCAACCCAGTGTGGCAGCTCAGATTTAAGATCGTTTGGAGACATTTCAACTGTACAACACACATAAATTATGGACTTCAACCACAAATCAAGAAGCATCTCCCCAGAAAAGGTTTTGGAAAGGAAGTTTAATTCTGCTAATGTCTTCTATTCTTACACTGAAATGGAAATATCAGCCCATTCCTCTGTTCAAAGTGCTGCTATTTAATCATGATTTCTGATTTTCAGAATATTATAGTTTACTTGAAATCATTTGATCTGGACACGTGGGGTATTAGCACTTAGGACTCAACATAATGAGATAGAATTAATGTTAAAAAAAAAATCTAACCTTATGCTAGAAAATAATTACTTGTCTCATATAATGGGAAACCGTTCAAATGCTCTTGTAATTATTTTCTAGAAAATATTAAGAAAAATTAATCACAGGTCTTAAGCAATCATAGACTCTCATCAACTTCCCCTGGAACTGCTGGATGCCCTACATCTGCAAATGCCTTTTCTGCATTTATTCATGTGCATTGCTCTCATTATTTCCTTTTTATGACAAGAAGGGACAAGCCCCTCTCCCTTCACAGCTACCAGATAAGGAGCACAGTATCAAGAACCATTCTGATTTCCCCACTGTCTCACAGAGCCCTCAGCCTCTGGTCTGGGGGAGCAGCCCATCCTCAGCTGTGACACCATCCCAGCACATGGGTTGTCTGTCTGTCTGTCCTTCTGTCTGTCTGCTTGCTTGTTTTTTGTTTGTTTGTTTGTTTGTTTGTTTGTTGTCAGTGACTGATTTTCATAACAGCCAGGCCTGGACATACCAAGACTATGGGGAGTCCAGGTAAAACCCTGGAATTGTACTTTCCATTCCCCCAGGAGATTGATGTCACTACCTGGAGAATTTCTTTGGGTCTGCTGGCATTTCTTCTACCACTGTTGTGGCTTCGGGAAAGAGCTTTTATCTCCCTGTCCCCTCTCCCAGTCAACAGGTGCAGAGGGACAAACAGAGCCATGAGATAAAGTGGAAAATCTTTACCCACCATTGAAGGGCTCTAAAAGAGACCCTGCAGGTTTCCAAACCAAGAAGCCCAGGCTCTGGTTTATGCGGCAGATCAGTTTGGTGGGGAATGGGAAGAAACCACTCCAGGCAGACCATGGAGCAGGGATTTTATAGGCATTTTACCAGGCACTGAGGCAGCTGACACCCATCACAATTCATGGTGACAACTCGCACACCATTCAGGAGAGGACACTGTGAATCTGTCCAGACCCTCTGATCATCTCAGTGATGGAAAGGGGCCTATGACCAAGTCTTGTGCAAGTGGAAGATATGCTTGGTCACAGAAAATGAAAAATCATGTAGGAACATATGATGTTCCCAGACACTACTTAAAGAATGAATGTGTCGCATGAGACATGAGCCAGCAAGAGCTATTCAGCCCAATAATAAGTTGATTAAATATGTTCACTTCTTTTCAGGCTTTATTCCATGATGGAACAGGCAGTGATAGCATCTTTGTCACTTTCTTCTGAAACTGAGCAAGGAGCTCCATTAAGAAGAAGGGGTGTGTGTGGGGGGGTGAGAAGCACCAGGGCGAAAACAAGCCTAGGAGCTAAACCAATTTGGCTTATATTTTCCATGCTCCCCTTTTATGCCTCTCTTCTGGCTCAGCATCAAAACAAAACAACTTGCACAACCTCCAGTGACGTCCTCACGGGCCACATCTTGCTCGTTCCCATTTCACATGTGTTTAGACATGCCCGTGAGGTACAGCCTCTCACCCATCCTGCCTTCCACCACAACCACAGTGCCCTGAAACAGCTTCTCCCCTTTTAAAAGGGATTAAAATATTAAATAGAGAGGAGTCTCCACTTGAATCAAAGATGCAGAGGAATAACCAGCAGCCCGCTGGTCATTGCTTTACGTTACTGTTTTCCTCAACGTCAGTGCAAGACCTCAAGGTCTGGTGACATTTCCCATCATAATTTCTTTCATTCATGACTAAATCTGCACTGTTCATGTTAAGGAGTCCTGCACACGCTTTTTGCTACTCTTTGTCTTTTTCTGAAACACACAGATGTTGAGCTCTTTAGTCAGAAAAACAATTGACCAGGCACTACTAGACATTGCAAAATCAATGGGATCTTGCCAGATGACTCCAAAACTTGGGCCAACCCAGTAAACAATTAGGTTGCATCTGGCAGGAAGAGAAGACTTTTTTTGGGGGGGAGAAAAACTTTTAGAAAAGACAAGCTGGACATAGTAAAAAAAAATTATTTGGCACAGCCCTTGGGTGCAGATCCCTCCTAAGCAGAGACACAGTTCGGCACGTCCTCCCACTGCACCCACTGAAAGGGAGAGGGGAGAAAGCAAAAGGCCATCTCAGCCCTGGGGATTTGGGGTTCCTGACCCTTCTGACCCCACAGTGCTCCTGCTGAGCTCCCAATAAAATGGTGAGCCTCTTCCACGCTTCCTTTCCTGCTGAAGGGATCGATCTGTGGGCACGCACAGGTCTGGAAGCCCCGTGGGAAGGACTGGGCTTCCCCTGCCCCAGAGAATGGCCCTCTCCTACAGCTCCTCTGTGTGCTCTTGAGACAACCCACTCCCAGATATTCCCTGGGATTCTTCCCGTCCCCACTCTCATGTTCCTGGGCTCTGCCACCCATGTGGGCTCCTACACCAGGGAGTCCAGTTGCCACCACAGAGCCAGGTGAAGCCTCCTGGACCTGCACCACCCTGGGGGAAGGCTCAGTGTGCTCTGCATGCTGCTCAGTGCCCACGAGGTGAACATCTCCCCTGCCCCAAAAGAGGTCAAAAGGAGGGTGAGACACCCCCTGTCTCCTCAGCAGCTCTGCCAACACACATCCCAAAGGCAGAGACACCTTCCCCGGTGTCTGGAGGTCCTTTGCATGTAGCCCCGGGGCCCTGTGCAGGCAGAACTCCACAACCCCATGTCTCTGGTGACTCAGGGCAGTTGCTTTAGTCTTCCTTCTGCTTTCTCCACCTCTGCTCATGGTCATCAAGTCAGAATTAGAAAAACGAAACAGTGACGTGTGTGAGGTTCCACTCTGTTGTCTGCTTTGCTGGCCAGTGTTGCCTCACCCTCATCCTTGCCCTGCCTCAGGGGCACATGGCCATCCCTCCTCTGACATGGGGCATTTGTTATCACTGCAGTTGTATCTCAAAAGGCATCAAAACACCTCTCTCAAAAACCTCAGATAAAGCAAGTTATCCTGTATGAAAAATTTTATGCAGTGGTAACTGGACCCATCCCAAGCCAGAATTATGTGTCAGAAAAGCATTTTGCTGGAGGAAGTCAGCTCAGGAAATAGCAGGAGTTTGGATACATAGCCAGGGATTGTTTCACTTTGCACAATATCTGAGACATGAGGCACTTGATACTACAATGGTGCTATTGAAATGTTCATTAATAACACTATCTGGTTTAATTAACTGGAGTCTTTGGCTGGGAGTTATATTTATGTATATATATATATATATATATATATATATATGTATTTTGGCTCAACCAGATATTTGGGGTCTAGAGCCAACTCTTCTGCTCAAAGCAAGACTGTTGTTGGCACAAGATCAGTTTGGCCATGGTTTTCTTTGGCCTAGTCCTGACAATATTCCCAGGGAAGGGATTCAAGCATCTGCCTGAGGGTCTGGTTTTGTGCTGGATCACTCTCTGAGTGAAAAAGGTCATCCTAACATCCACCATCAAGTTCCTAACATGCAGTTAATGGCTGTGAATAGTCCCTGGGTATATCATCTGGCAATGCCAAGGCTTTTTTGCTCCCCTTTGCAAAACCAAAGTGGCCCAGTTTCCTCAACCTCTCGCAGGTTGTGCTGTTCAGGACCCTGAGCATCTCTGTAGTCCCCACAGGAAGCAGAGAGAGGGGTGCTGACCTCTTCTCCCTGGCATAGGACCTGTGGGAATGGTTCAAAGCTGCACCGGGGAGGTTTAGACTCGACATTAGGAAGTCTGGTCAGACCCTGGAACTGGATTCCTAGAGAGGTGGTCAGTGCTCCATGCCTGGCTTTGTTTAAGAGGCTTTTGGACAAGGCCCTTAATAATGTGCTTTAGCATTTGGCCAGCCCTGAAGTGGTCAGGCAGTTGGATAAGATGATCCTTCTGCATCCTTCCTAACAGAGACTATTCTATTCTATTCTATTCTAGTCTAGTCTAGTCTAGTCTATCCCATCCCATCCCATCCCATCCCATTCTATTTATTCTTGTCCACTCTAGTCTAGTCTAGTCTAGCTTAAGTCTAGTCTCCTGAGCCCAAAATGGACACAATATTCCTGATATGGTCTCACTTTCACCAAATGGAGATGTCTAGCAATTCTTGGTCTGCTGGCCACTCTTCTCCTGACTTTTAACCAGATACAAAGGAAACACCTTTTTTTGTCACCACATTTCATTTGGTGCAATGAGACTTGAGTCAAATCTATACCAAAAGCTGCAGAACACCCTCCACTTCTTTCACTGAGTTGGGGAGAAGCACCCAGGTTTTATTGGCATTGCCACAAACCCAACAGCACTGCCAGCTGCCTACACAGCAAGAGGTGGAATTCCTCTTCCCTGGATTTTGGTGTTTCCCCTCCCTGGACCAAAGGAACAGTGTCACCCCGCTGTGACTGCGGAGAACGTTATCTCTCCCTGCATTCCTTTTGAGCACAAGTATGTGGAAAGAAGTCGATTCCAAATCCCTTTTTTTTTTTTCCCTTTGGCAGCTCCCCGAAGCTGTAACTCCCACGTCATTCCTCTGTGCCTTTTGGAAGGAGGTGCAGAGCAGTTTCTCTGTGTGGGGAAAGCCTTCTCGGCTGCCCCCGGACACAGTGGAGGAGAGGAAACACTTCGTAGAGGGTGTGTTGAGCCAGGCAATGGGATTTGCATCCCATGTGGTCACAGGCGTGGGCTTCCAGCATTTCACTTTTTTTCCTCCATCTGCATCTTTATGCAAATCGTATCTAGAGGTGGAAGCAGGTATTTTTCACTGGAAATATGAATAATAGTGCAAGAATATGAAGCTTTGCTCTATTTCTGGAGTTTCCTCTCATCCTTGAGAATTTTTCCATTGTGGCTGAAGGCCTTTATGAATGAAACGGGGTTGCTCTGCTCCAGCAGCAAAGTAAGAGAACTGAATCTAGACTCTCAACCAAAAGAAAAAATAAAATTGCAATATTTCTTAAACATTTTCCATCTTAACCAATTCTCTGATATGCGTTAATCATGCACCACACCCTCACAGTGGGCCAGATGAAGTCCTAGTGCACTGTGCTCATCAGATTCTCCCCAGAACATTCCCCCCAGGATATGTGCAATGGGTGTTTGCCATGAGGTGTCCTTCCTGTGACGTGTTCAGAGTGACCACAGCAACATTTGTGAGCTACACTAAAGCTTCTGATTCAGCTCAGAGAGCACCCACCACCCACCCGTGGAGGGTGCGGGAGGGGCTTTGGAGTGAACTCCAGGCACACACACACGGGCAGGCAGCTGCAGGGTTGGTGATGCTGCACTGAAGCACCACATCAAAGCCTCCAGTGGTCTCAGTGGAGTGACCAGATGGGACCTGGCTCAACACAAGGCTGCAACCAAGAGGTCTTGACACTCCTGGGCTCCCTCAGCTGGGAAAGAAGGGAGAGAACCCTACACATGAGCAGAAAAGGACAGTGTTTTTCCCTTAGTTGTTGAATCCCAGAATGGTTTGGGTTGGAAGAGACCTTAAAGTTCATCTTGTTCCACCCCCTGCCATAGGCAGGGACACCTCCCACTAGCCCAACCTGTCCCTGGACACTTCCAGGGATGGGGCAGCCACAGCTTCTCTGGGCAACCTGTGCCAGGGCCTGCCCACCCTCACAGTGAAAGATGTCTTCCATATATCTGCTCTAAACCTACTTTCTGTCAGTGGGAAGCCATTCCCACTTGTCCTGTCGTTCTAGTCCTAAGACATGGTCTCTCTTCATCTTCCTTGTTGCTCCTTCAGGCACTGGAAAGCCACAATTACATCGCCCCAAAGCCTCCTCTTCTCCAGGTTGGACAATCCCAACTCTCCCATCCTTTCCTCCCAGCAGAGCTGCTCCATCCTCTGCCCATCCTGGTGCCTCCTATGGACTCTCTCCAACAGCTCCATGTCCTTCCTGTGCTGGGTCCCCAGGGCTGGAGGCAGCTCTGCAGTGGGGTCTCACCTGAGCAGGGCAGTTCACAAGCCACCCCTGTGGGTATCAGCAGACTCGTGGGGACCTTGTGTGGCTCCGAGAGCCCACCTGGGCTCAGAAGGCTGTCCCCAGCTGCCCTTGCTGCAGCACACACTGGAGGAGCCTCCGTGCTGCCGTAACTTGCCAAGGACGGCAGATCTGCTTGGAGAGGTACAAGTGGAAGCACCAAGTGGTAAAGCAACCCCCCAAGCCACCTGTGCAGAACCTGACCCATGTGGAGGAGGCCTAAGCTGGACCTCAGACCCCTATTTACACGTTTAGTCATTTCCAGGTCTCTCTGGAAGAAGTGATGGAAGGTCAGAGGAGAAGTGGTTGGTGATGAGAAGTCAAGGCGTTCCCTGGGGTCAAGTTCAGTTCTGGCAACCTCAGAGAAGATGTGGAATGGCTGAAAATGGCAAATATAAACTAAGTTCCATAAAAAAGAACATCACAGCAACAGAGACATGACTGTACCCATGGGTTCGTCGCACACTCTCACTCAACATGTGTTGTTCACTCAGCACTCTGTGGATTGCGCCATCCTCGGACCAGACTCATCACGGAACAGCTTGAAATTCTGCTGCTGTTTTTAGCATATCCTTTTGCTAAACGGACAAAGAAATAAATAAAGGGCCTGCAGAGGGAAATAATGCAACAACTGTTTCTGAGCAGTGAAATAAAGACGCAGGAGACAACTCTGGAAATGTGCTTGTGCAAATTGTGTATAAAATACAGGGATTTTTAGGAGAAAAAGCTCTTTTCACACGGGAACGGTCTCATGCTACGACAGCCATTGGTTTTATTTTGCCCTGCTAAGCCGAGATGATAGTTGGAATTTCCTTTCCATGGGCCGTGTCCACATGTTTCACTTTGTTTTCTTCCAGTACAGAATGAAAAGCTGAGAACCACTTCCTGAATATAATTCTTTAATTTGTCTAATATGTAACTTCAGAGGAGTCAAGATGCTTCTTTTTAATTTTAATCAAAGCAGAGAATAAATGGATTCAATTATTTTGAAATTAAGTTGAAACAGCACAAATATCTTTGAAATGAAACCTAAGAATGAGTATTCTTGACAAAGGCAGCATCATTCCTCCAAGTATCTTTGCACTACAGCTGCAGTCTTAGATTAATCTGAGCATTGATAATACAGGTGAAAATATTAGCTTTTTAATTAATAAATCCACTTGATAGCAATAAAAATAAAATAATAGTAGTGATACTAGTAATAATACTAATAGTACTAATAATAGTAATAAAAAATTGTGATGAAACTCTCAAGCACTTCGCAAAGGTTGGTCTTGATGATCTTGAAGGTCTTTTCCAACCTTAATGATCCTGTGATTCTGTGAAATAAGAAGTCCAGTATCATAACCTGTATTTTCCTATTGTAAATTCAAACCCCAGACAAGGAAAGCACTGGCCAGTGCAGAAAACAGGAATTTAAGCACTTTTTGAGGATGTTTTTAAGCTGTAGGTCAATGCTCTGTCCCTTCCCCTGTCTTGAGGGTATTTTATGTAGTAACTGCAGCCAACTCTCAAAGAAGCCACTCCATGTGTTTGTGCCTTGTGGTGCTGGCAGTCTCCACACCCCCAGTAATCCTGCCTGGGTTTTCCTGGATCACCTGCAATTGGATGTGCTGCTACGGAGGCACCAGAGACAAACACATTTTCGGACTGAAAGAGGGAAAATTCAGGTTAGATGTGCAAAAGGAATTCTTCCCTGTGAGGGTGGGCAGGCCCTGGCACAGGGTGCCCAGAGAAGCTGTGGCTGCCCCATCCCTGGAAGTGTCCAAGGCCAGGTTGGACGGGGCTTGGAGCAACCTGGGCTGGTGGAAGGTGTTCCTGCCCGTGGCAGGGGGTGGAACGAGATGCTCTTTAAGGTCCTCTCCGACCCAAACCAGTCTATGATTCTATGACTGCTCTTTATGCTGTTATTTCAGACTAACTTTTCCTTGGGAACACAATCAAAATCCCTGGAGACCAAGTGCTCCACAGCCTTGAAACACACAGAGCTCTTCAGGCATCTTTGAAAATCTTTTCCAAAGATGATGGTGTCCTAAATGACCATGTCCCAGCGTGCAGGTGAATTTGGCACCCCAAGAGCACAAACCAGCTGGGCTCCTGGGGAACCACGTCCATCCCAGGGTGGGAAGGTTGCCCTCAGCTCCCAGACTCACGGCATGGCCATCCCCTGGCACTGCACCTCGTGGCACATCACCACACCCTGTGCGTGCCAGGGATTGTGCAAGTGGTGCTGGTGATTTCCAGGAGCAGGATGACTTTCCTGCCAGCAGGATGGCCACCACAATGACAACTGCTCACCCTGTTGTCTCTGCTGGATGCTGGGAGCAGCCAAGCACAGTTTGACCTGTGAATGAGGAATGGGATGGACCACTTGGCACCCACAAGAAGCCCTCTGTGCTCTGCAGTGAGCAGAGGCAGGGCAGAGGGGCTCCTGTGGCAGCACAACTGGAGAAAGGCATGGAGGAAAAGAAAAGAAGAATTAAAACCTAGATCTGAGAGAAGCCTTTCTACCTGACTTAGTAGTTGTTTCACTTCCAAAGACCTGTGATTTCCATTAAAGACCATAATTACGCTCCTTGTCCTGATATGAGGTGACCCCAAATGCCCTTTCATTACTTATTCTGAGCACCAGCTCGAGATGATTCACCAAGGACAGATTTTCCCCTTGAATGCCCAAGACTTCGAGTAGCACCTTCAAAATCCAGAGGGTTCAGTGGGGAGACATCACACTGGGGGTTTGGGATTGAAGGCTGAAGGCTGGGAGAAGAATATTCATTGGTGTAAAAATATGTTACTGGAATGACCCAGAGGACAAGTTGGGGGGGGACGAACAGGGAAGGGAGGAATTTGAGAAGATGAGGGAAATGGTGACTCAAAAAAGTATTGGAAAGTTCAATGGAAAAACAAATTAGGGGAGTCTGCTAAGCCCAGCCAGGGAGTGAGGAATAGAGTTGTGATTGGAGCTCCTCCTTTTCCTTCCATCAGGGTGAGGAAGGCTCGGTGGAATGGGATAAAGGAAGTCCAAGGGCATCTTTCATCCAGCATCTACACACAGATGATTTATTTCTCTTTATTTATCAAGGTTGTTTTGCTGAGAGCTGTGGAAGTCACTATGATGACCCTCCTGAGGTTTTCTCCAGATTTATTATCTGAAGATTGCTGCTTTTCCAAGAAAACAAGATGATTTAGGATGTTTTGCCCCACTTGCTACGCATCCCAATTTCAGATAACAGGTAAGGTGTCTGGGATTGGCATGGCAGCCTGCACAGTGAGCTGCAAATGGAAGAGTTTTATTACACAGTACAGATAGATATTAAAGCTTTCCACAATAACTCACCTTCCAGCCATGGAAGAGGAGAGTTTAATCAATAATAATTACAAAGAAATGGGCATTAGTCCTTCAGCTACAGCCAATACTATCTTGTACCTGACAAAGAGATGAGAACACAGGGCAGGATTATTCTGCAGATTTAAAAGTCATGTTATTCTTGTTTGGTCCACCTGTGACAGGACAAGGGAGGGAGAAAGGGTGTGATTTGGGTCATTCTCTTGCTGTTTAGTAAGTCTGACACCACAAATCCTTCCCAGCTACTTGACTCCCTAAAACTGTTGCTCAGATTCTCCAGGTATTTCCGAAAGCCCTGGCCCACGTTCTTCACCTCGGTAGTGGTGAGACTTAAAGACAGAAAAGAAGAGGCTAAAACCCTTCTGGCTGCATTTTGTTTCGTCGACCATGGCAGCACTACAGCCCAGTCCATCTGCACTTCCCTCCAGCCTTCCCTATCCCCTTCCACTTGCAGAGCTGGATGTAACAGGACCCGCTGCACAGCAGAAAGGGAAATACATGTCCTTGGGAAATCACTCTGTGCCTGGAGGAGCAGGACATGGCTGGGTCTGGGCTGCCTTCGCATCACTTTCAAGCATAGGTGTGTGAGCTCCAGGGTTGTTGTGTGTGTAGCAAGGGGAAATTAGAAGAGGAACATAAAATATTTCTGTCATATTTCTACCCTCACACCCCAGGATATTTTGTCAAACAGAATTATTATCTTCCCCAACCTACAGCCTCACCTCACTTCTATTTTTATATTACCAAGGCCAGGCATTTATTTATAACTGTAAAACCAGAAATGATTTGCCTTAAATGATTGAATCAGGGAGAGTATCAGGGAACAGCTTTTCTTTACAAGAGACTTCCATGTTACCCAGGACATCTCCACTCCCCCTGGCATGTCTCCTACATTCTCTACACTTAAAAGGTTCAAAAATAAAAATATTCTTCCTACTGTCAATGGTAATGTGCTAATTCATAGGGTTCAAATCCCATCAGATTATCTAATAGGGCGTTTTCAGAAGCAGAACATTTTGTCAAGCATTGTGTCCTGACATCATGTGTAAGTAACGCTTAGTTTAGATGACAATATAAAAACAAGCTGCTGTTCAACCTGGGAAATGAGATGCACTTCCAGATGGGAGGTACAGAACTTGGTATAATTTTGTGGTAAGGCACAAACTGGGCCATTAAACTGAGCATCTGCTCCTCAGCTTTTCCCCCATATAACACTTTTAACATCAACTCTTGTCCTTTTATTTTGCCATACCACAGAGGCTGTGAGAGGGGGAAAAATAACAAGCTTTTAGTGAATTTCGTTTCTCAAACTATTCTTTGATCCAAGCTTTAAAAAAAAAACAAAACAACAACTTCTACTGCATGATTTCTGTATAGGCTAATCTGTAAGTTCTTCCAACAACTCTAACCCAGAGTTCAGCTCCACAAAAGTAATGAGCTTTAATTAGCTGCACTTGGTCTCACTAGGTAGTCAAAAAAATCATTTTGATTGAGGCATAGTCACATCCTGTGTCAAGAGACAGTGATCCTTCCAAGAGCCACTGCTGACCTCCAGTAAGCCTATTATTTCCCCCACCGGAAATCTCGGCTCCAGCGCTCAGTGCTAATTGTTTTTGCTCTTCCCCAGAGGTCATTGACTCATTGGCTTTGCCCAAACGCCAGGACTGGATGAGGAGAGCTCTTACCTCACTTTTCCAGGCTCATGGACACACTGGGGCACGTGATGACTCCATGCCCACATCTGCGTGCCCACACTGGCACATCCCCAGCACGCGGGGGATGTGGTTGGTCCCTGCTCTTGCTCTGGCCTGCACTGTGGGCACGGGCTGAGGGCTCACCCACAGACCAGGAATGGTGTGTAATGCTCAGGGCTGGCTCCTCATCCCACAGAGGAAGAGATGAGGGATACGGAGCTGTTGAAAAGTTTCAGGAACTGACTAATTAACTTCCTTGGTGCAGGAGAAAGGCCCAATTAGGAAGCAGCAAACTTCTGACCTCAGAAGGAAGCCAGGAACATCAGCCTTGCAGAGCCTCCTACCCAGACCTGCCTCTGAGGCTGGGCTGTCCCAACAAGTCTCCTTCCTCACCCACTCAGGATGTCACTCGCCCCATGGAGCTGACAGAGCAATATTGCCTTTCAGGGCATTGCCTCACCAGCCACACCCCAGCAGGGTTTGCTTGTGCTGAGGCAACTCCTCTCAGCCCTTTTCCACCACCCCAAGCAGGCACCGAACTGCAACTCCATCCTAATTGCACCACCGCTTTTATCCCCGGAGCGTGGCCGGGATCAGAACACGCTTTATCCGGGAACATTACAGCGAGCAAGTTCCTTGCATGTGACAGTCCCACTGTCCTTCCTCAGGCCCCCCTAAACCCAGAACCAGTTACAAACCTCCACCAGGTCCTTCTGCACAGATTGACCATGAGATTTGGCCATCGTTTCTTCCTCAGACCTGCTATTCCCAGAGCGTTCCCTTCTTCTGCTGCCATATCTACCCACAAGTGTGTTTGATGTATTTAATGCTGAGCAAATTCTTATTCCAGGGATCGTACAAACATCTGGGAAATCTGAACAGAGGTGCAGAACATCTGAGTTCCACAGAATGGCCAGAAGAATCAGATGAGCTGCACGCAACGTCTAGGCAGACGTATTTGTGGTTCAAGCCTGTCTCCTGTCCACCTTTACCACTCTGCTCTTGCGATGGGAACCTCACTGCTCAGGTCAAACCAGCGGCCCCACTCACCCCAAACCAGGGTCATGCAGCCCCCCTGGATAATGACCTGGGGGGTCAGACCCTTCCCTCAGGAGGTCCCATATTATTCTTGCTCACTTTGGTGCTCTGCAGTCAGATTTGGTGCACGGAGTTATTTTCTCCCCGGTTAACAACCCTCTGCGAGTGCCACGAGGCTGCAGCTGTGTGTTCTCCCAAGTGAATGGCTGGCCAGTGTAAGATGCAGGCACGCTCACATATAGCCCGGATAAACTCTTCCAATCAATCCCAGTCCCCCAAACTGTTCCTCTTATGAGACTCCAAACAAAATCTTACATCGAGTGATGAATTTCAAAGCAATTCCTTTGGAAGAGAGGTGTGTGAACATGTAACTGTCCTGACAGGAGACTCCCCTCCACGCAAACATCACCTCAAACAACCAGGAGCAATTGCCCAGCTTTGCTCCTGCCCAAATGCTGCATCTCAGGAATGCACCATTTTTTCCTTCTGGGAATCTAGTTTTCTTCAACTATTTTGGGCATCAGGCCAAGAAAAACAGGCTTAATCTGTCCAAGAAAAGCAGACCTCAGGAACTGTTCATATAACACCTGCATTTCACAGGATCACAGAACAGAGTCATAGATTTGTTTGGGTTGGAAGGAACCTTAAAGAACATCCAGTCCCACCCCTGCCACGGGCAGGGACACCTTCCACCAGCCCAGGTTGCTCCAAACCCCATCCAACCTGGCTTTGGACACTTCCAGGGATCCAGGGACAGCCACAGCTTCTCTGCCCAACCTGTGCCAGGTGTTGAGAGGCCTGCTGGGATAATTTTGACTCAGCACTTCACAGGGAGAAGCCACAGAAACACTCAAGACAAATATTGCCTGGAGTTAATCTGATTCTTCTGGTCATTCTCTAAAACTCTGATGATTCTGCAGTTCTGTTCAGATTTCCCAGATATTTACACCATCCCTGGAACACAAATCTGCTCAGTAAAAAAGACATTAAAGCTTAGCAAGTGAAGGCTTAAGTCAGTCCCTCCATGTTCATATTTGTGTCACTTCTGCACTTGAAGCCATGACAAAATATTTTGTGCAACATGAAAATAATATCCTCTGTCCCTTTGTAATTCCCTCTCCCCAGACCTACGTCACCTCATCCTACTTGGTTGTGGTTTTCTTCCCTCACCATGAGCATATTTTTCCACTCAGCGTGGAGACTCCTGAGACCCCACAGTGCCCCTTGTCTGAAATGCACGGCCTGTGCTCTGGGCTGGACCTTTCCAAGTCATGTATTAACTCAACAGATTTTCTACATTGCAATTCCTGGAACAAAAATCAAGCTCAGCACTTTATGGATAGATGGGAATGGCTTTAGTGCTGCCTGACAAGTGGTTTTGAGTCACACACCGGGTCATACAGGCTGAATTTAAGGCTGGTTTGGCTAAAGGGAAATTTAATACCCCACATCTCTAATCCATATCAACATACCCAGCAAAAGGCCCTGAGAGGCCACTGTCCCCCCAACCAGGGCTGAGCATCTCCTGTAAGCCTGACAACACTCCCAGTGTTTATTAATCACTCTCCAAGAAAAAAGAGGGAGAGACAGAAAGCCTTGGAGCACAAAGAAATTTATTGTGCTTTGTTGTACCCCCAACAATCTGGTGTTTCTCATCTTTACAAAGCAATATTTGGGCTCCAATACCTTGGAAGCTTTGCTTTCATTAACAAATTAGGCTATTTTTTACAGGAGAATCGATAAATAATTAACAATTATCTCACTGCAAGGTCAACCCTGAGAGCTCTAGCCAGGCTGATATTACTGCCTGCTTCTTTTCAGGGTCAGAACAATCAACTGCAGTTGTTTTTCTGTACTTCACATCCCACGAAAAAGTACCTGTGGTGGGTTTGTAAGCTCGCTGTCAAGGGAAGTGAAATCCCTTTGTAATAATGAAAAGACTCTAAGACTGTGCAGTTTCATGCAGAGCCTCTAAGAGAGAGAGGCTAAAACATTAAGATCACCCTAAAAAAAAAGGCCATGTACAAACTTCATGCCTTTTCCAGCCTGCTTTGTTTTGGAAACCTGAATGTGCTTCAGAGGTTTAGAAATGCAAGAGGAGTCCTGGAGTACTTTCCCTGGTATTTCCACCTGAAACACCGAAATTTTCATGATACATCACATTTCTGAGAACATCCGTTTGGAGACCAGCTCCTGAAGAAGAGACACGCAGAACCTTCAGCAAACTGCCTCCTCAGCCTCTGCTAAGTGCATTTATTTCTTAATCCCTAATTTCATTCGAGGTAGGGTAAGAGTTTTGTGTGGGCAAGCAGGTTCTTCAGAACTGCAGCCAACAGAGAGGGTGTGTTGGAGGGAGGGGAAGGGCGATACAAGCGATGAGTCTCCCACGCCCAGTGCACCAGACGGCTCCCAAAACCCACCTGGGGATCCTCGGCCAAAACCCACCTGGGGACACTCTGCCAAAACCCACCTGGGGATCCTCTGCCAAAACCCAAATGGGCATCCTCTGCCAAAACCCACCTGGGGATCCTCGGCCAAAACCCACCTGGGGATCCTCGGCCAAAACCCACTTGGGGACACTCTGCCAAAACCCACCTGGGGATATTCTGCCATAACCCACTTGGGGACACTCTGCCAAAACCCACCTGGGCATCCTCTGCCAAAACCCACTTGGGGACACTCTGCCAAAACCCAC